>JAPYXV010002500.1:0-13071 GCA_028533065.1 Trachops cirrhosus
GGTTGTCTTTCCGTTTTGTTCACGGGTTCCATAGAACTGAACACCAAAAAGAAAAAAATCAATGCAATTAAAAAATGGATGAAGAACCTGGACAGGCCCTTTTCCAAAAGGGACATACAGATGGCCCATAGACATATAAAAGGATGTCCCATATCACTAATCATCAGAGAAATGAACAAAATAAACTAACTGACAAAATAGAAACAGACCCACAGATACAGAAAACAGACTGACAGCTGTCAGAGGGAAGGGGGTTGGGGGGCTGGGAGAAAAAGGTGAAGGGACTTTAAAAAAAAGAAAGAAAGAAAAATCATATCTACTTCTAAATTCTATACCTACCTATCCTCAGACCAGCCTTTGTAATTTAATCAACTTTAATATACAAATAAAACAATGCTGACAATAAAAAAACACAATGAAATATCACCTCGCACTTGGCAGAATGGCTATCACAATAAATCAAAAAACAGCAAGTGTTGGAGAGGATGTGGAGAAAAGGGGACGCTTGTGCACTGTTGGTGGGAATGCAGACTGGTGCAGCCACTGAGGAAAGCAGTATGGAACTGCCTTATGACCCAGTGATTCCACTTCTGGGCATATATGCAAAGAAACCCAAAACACTAATTTGAAAGAGTATATTCACTCCTCTGTTCGCTGCAGGGTTACTTACGAAAGCCAACCTTTGGAAGCAGCCCAAATGCCCGTAGGTAGATGAGTGGACCTGGAGAACATGAAGCTAAGGGAAATAAGCCAGTCAGAGAACGACAAGCACCACATGATTTCATTTGCATGTGGAATCTAATGAACCAAATAAACCAGAAAGGAAAACAGAAACAGACCAATAGAGACAGAAAACAGACCGACAGCTGTCAGAGGGGAGGAGTGTTGGGGGCTGGGTGAAAAAGTGAAGGGAAAAAAAACTCGTAGACACAAACTACAGTACAGTAGGGTGACCACCACAGGGAAAGAGGTTTGGGGGCAAGTAAAAGAGGGTAAAGGGGCATAAATGGTGATGGAAAGACGCTTGACTTTGGGTGGTGAACGTATAATACTGTATAGAGATGATGTGTTATTGAATTGTACACCTGACACCTATATAGTTTTTTAACCAATATCACCCCAATAAATTCAATAAAAAAATTCTAAGATGGAAAGCAGATTCCTTAACAACACCAAAATAAACAAGAAGGTAATGGCATGTTGTCTTCCAAGTGATGTGGGCATTTGTCAACCTAGAACTCTACACCTACCAAGTAACCATTCAAGACTGAGAGCAAAATGGAGACAACATTTGTCTTGACCTAGAATATTTACCACTAACAAAGCATCTCTGAATGAACTCCTAAAGTATAGATTACGGTGTAAAGGATATGAAACTCTAGAGCAGGGGTGTCCAACCTACAGCCCACAGGCCCCATGCAGCCCAGGATAGCTTTGAATGTGGCCCAATACAAAATCATAAACTTACTTAAAACATTGAGATTTTTTTCATGAGTACATGTTGCTATGTATTTAATGTGTGGCCCAAGACAACTCTTCCTCTTCCAGTGTGGCCCAGAGACACCAAGAGTTTGGACACCCCTGCCATAAAGGAAATAGAGCCCTGACTGCCGTGGTTCAGTTGTTGGGTATCATCCCACAAATCAAAAGGTTGCTGGTTTGATTCCTGGTCAAGGCACGTGTCCAGATGCTTCTCTCTCACATCAATGTTTCTCTCCCTCTCCTTCTCCCTCCTTTCCCCTCTCTCTAAATATAAATAAATAAATTTTTTAAAAAAGGAAATAGGGATGCATAAAACAATCACAGAAAACAAATAGCACTATCTACCAGTGAGGAAAAAAACAAAGTCACCTGTAAAAATAAATATCTTTTTTATGTTCCCAGAGTCATCATTAGTAAATGAGCATTTACACATGATAATTGTTAACATTTCCTGACACTTTCTGCATGATATCATTCTTCATCTCATTTAAAGCTCTCAGCTCCTGATGAAGTATTTATTAATATTTTCATTCAATACAGAAGAAAACAGGGAATAAATAACAAAGTTTAGACAACTAGTAAGTTGTAAAAATGGAGTTGGGATTGATGCAGTGATCTCAAAGATAGTGAGCAGACTCTTTAGCTACATATTCTCTTGTGTATTCTTTCAGGCTCTTTGTTTTCCCTTGAATGTTCCTTCTAAGTAACCTAGATAACTGTTCCCTCTTCCTGTTCCCCCTCTCACTCCTAACACCCCCACCTTCCCTTTCCCACCCAAAACCACTGATACCACGCTGGTACCATACAAAAAGGTGCTCACTGAAAACAGAGCTACCAGTCAGTAGGACAAGTTTTCCGTCACAAACAATGATTGTGAAAATGTTAAAGTACAAATCACCCTGCAGTGGAATCCGGTGTGGACGCATAATTATATCTGTCTGAAGGACAGAAATGTTAGCAGCTATGTATTTAGCAGAAGAAGTATTGCTACTCTGATTTTAAAGAAGAAAAAAATAAAGCCCAGACAAGCTACGTAACCAAACCTAGATCACAGAACTATTTAAAAAACAACAACAAAAGAGACCCAAAAATAATGTCCTATATCTCTGAAAATAATACATCATCTACCACCCGTGTCAACTCTTATAGTTTGTGAGAGTTATGTGTCTGACATTGGAATTTGCTGCCAGGAGTGACTGGCCGTGTCCTAGAAAGGCACGGCGCACCCAAGTGGAAACAATTCCAAATGGTTTTAGCCAACATTTTTGTATTGATCACTTACAATTTTCTGCCCCATGAATTATCACTCTGCACAGGTTCTATCATTGGGCATACCTCTGGAATACGGAGAAGATGTAACTTGTGTCAAAGTAAAAAAAAAGAATCAATACCTGCCTGTGGAATGTGGAGAAGATGTGACTTTGTTAAAGGAGGGGGCAAGTTCTGGGGAGTATTCAGGCTACACATACACTGCCTGCTAATTTTTCTGAAAAGAACAGTGGAACTTCTGATGAAACTAATGAAAGCTAATTATTGTGATGATGTTGTTAAGGGAGGCGAAGTGGAGTGGCGGGGAAGGAACACTAAACCTAAAGCTAGGAGAAAGAGGTTTCAATCTAACTGAACTCTTTACTTCTTGGCCTATACTGTATAAAATCACACCCATATTGGAGGTTTCTGTGAGTACGGGGCACAAGGGAACAGCGAGACAATGACAATGAAACCACATGGCATAGAATACAGCACCCATAGTGGTTCCTTGAAATACCCCAGGCATTGTTTATTAACTGAAAATTAACTAAATTGTTTGACAAAGGAAGCTAGTAAAAAAAAATGTGGGCATAATGAACACTGGCATTGAACCAGTCTATTTTAAGAACTTGTCATTTACTCCCATAAAGGAAGAGAAAAATGTACTCATTGAACTTTGTTACCATTTTTTCTATTAATTTTAATGACATCTATTATGTATTTAGTGATTCCTTTTAATGGTTACTTGACTTACTATTAGATGTACTGTGTTATTAATTGTAGATGGTTGATTTTTTAGGGATTTTGTTTCATTTAAGAGTTTGGGGTCACATGGCACGTTCCTGAGGGAGACCCCAGGATGCTGTGTACGTTGTGTACAGAGAACAGGTGTTTCTCTCCGTAGGGGCTTTACTCTGGATACTGTAAAACTTTGTAAGAACTAAGAGTTGGGCCCTGACTGGTGTGGCTCGGGTGGTTGGGTGTCATTCTGCAAAGTGTGAAGTTGACAGTTAGATTCTCACTTGAGGTGTGTTTGAGAGGCAACCGATCCGTGTTTCTCTCTCACACCCATGTTTCTCTCCCTCTCCTTCTCCCTCCCTCCTCCTCTCTCTAAAAATAAATAAATTAAATATTTTTTAAAAAGAACTAACAGTTAGGTGAGCCATACATACATCTAACACCATTTCCTAGTGGTCATCACAGTTGGAAACTAAAAACTGGCCATTGAAATGAACATCATATCCCAGAGAACTAAGAAAAATTCTTCCCCGGTGGTAGTTGGCATACTGCTTCTTAGTGATTCTTTAAAAATAATCTTTTGAAATAAGAAACTATCCCATAAAAAGGAAAAAAGCATGTAAGTGTGACAATGATTTATGAAGACTAAGATCTAGACTTCCAACTGTAACTTAAGACTACAGCAAATAGTTGGGTTAAAAGGTGTTCTGCTTACTAAGTTTTTATTCACCTGTTTTCCCTTTCATTTGTCTATTTTCACACTGGACTGAGGTATTTGAAATGGATTCCTGAAGAAGATGGCAAATAGATGGAACTTTCCTCTTGTTATATTTGTTGTCTTTTGAGGCATTTGCTTTCTTCAGTGAGGGGAAAACAAGACGGAAGGGGGAGATAGTCCTAATCCCTATGGAGGGATGCAGTTTGAAATGGCCTATTCACTTGAAATTCCAGAAACTGTGAGTGATTAAAGCTGGAGGAAGCAACAGCTTCGGTGAGGGGCTAGAAGCAAGGTCAGAGAACTGCGCGGTGAGACATCACAGAGGGACTTTCGTGCTAAACTCAGAAGTTTGGGATTCGTTCTGAAAATTATACAGCGGTATAGAAGGGGATGCATTGGTTTCCTATTGCAATTAGTGGCTTTACACCACACAAATTTATTAACTTATATTTCTGGACACATCCAAAGGTCAAAATCAGCCTCAAAGTGTCAGCTCATTCCTTGTGGAGGCTCTGAAAGGAGAATCCATTTTCTTGCCTTTTTCACAGCCTACAGCCTGCCTGAATTTCTAGATTCGTGACCCTGTCCTCACTTCACTCCTGCCTCCTGCCTCCATGATCTCATCTTCTGCTACTGACTCGGATCCTCCTGTGTCACTGCCAAAGGGCCCCTGTGATCCAATGGGTCCCCTGGACAATGTAGGATAATCTCCCCACCGAGACCCTTCACTCATTCATGTCGGCCAAGTCCCCTTTACCATGTAGGGTATTCACAGATTTGGGGAATTAGAACATGAAACAATGCTTGATTCTAATTATATGAACCTATGTGAAATGTTTTGACAAAGGAAAATGCATTTCCTTAAGTTTTATTTGTGGTATTTAGTTACCTATCTCATATATGTATTTCATTTAACTTCAGCTGATTTGAGATATCAAACTCTCTCCATTGGAGGCACTCAGCTTTTCTCATAAATGTGTAATTTTCCAATAAAAAAAAACACTTGCAGCTTCAGGGAGATATATAGTCTCTTCTCCCGGTAGTTCCTTATTTTATTTACCTGGTCAAATAGCCAACAAAACATTTTCTCATACTGTATTAGACATAAGCGAAGTTCAAGCATTCAGTTGGCCCAACTACTACGAGATAATTAGAAAATATTTTCTAGCAAAGCAACTAATAGCAGCTCTTACTGAGCCATAAGCCACCTGTTTGGCATAATCAATCAAATTAGCTCCTAGAATAGAGACCAATTATTTTCTTAAATACAATGTATTTCAAAAGTGTTTGCATTCTGCACTTGGCATCATCATAAAATATTGTGAGAAAGGGGTCCAAACCTTGCTGCCTACATTTGCTAATTGTTCCATTCTGGAGTCACTTAAGCATGGAAAAGGAAACGTGCCTTCCCTCTTACTGGTCCTTCAGTGAGCAGCATAAAATTGAGTGTGGCAGGTTCTGATTCTTTGCATTTTTATTTGTTCAAAATCTGCAAAAATGAAGCGATCAGAAATGTTCCAATTACATGAATATTATATAGAAGCTAGTGGCATCTTTCCAATCAAGTAATTTCTTCGATAGTCAGAATGGACGTGGTTAGAGGGGAAATGCTATTTCAGTGCCATTTTTTTTCTTCCCTCATTTATGCCCAAAGCATATTGTGTGTAGAGATATCATGCCGTGGCCCCAGTAATAGTTCTGCTGTGGACAGTTTCCACCTGACTGCATTTCTATTACTGTGACTAACCTTCAACTCAAGGACAGAATTCACCATCTATAGAGAATAGAGAAGAAAGAGGGCTTCCACATATGTCCAGAATTCTAACTGTGCGAACTATGGACAAATTGGATAACTTGGAAAGTGAACACACCCTTTTGGGTGTCATCCTTACAGAAAGGGTTACTGGATTGTCGCCCACCCTGAAAGTTTTCCCTCAATGTGCTATTATTTTTCTCCAGTGTCCTATGTATATGAGACAGTTCCCTGGTGTGTCCTCCAGGACATGGAGAATCAGGCTTAGTTTGGCCAGAAGAGGCTGACAGTGAGAAATTCAGGGCAGTAAGAGGCTCTGTCAAGGAATAAAGGCTGGTTAGTTTTGGTGACTTGGGTCAGGCCGACCAGAGATGGATTCAGGAAGTTGCCTCAACATGGAAGCATTAGAGAGGCATAAAACCACATTTAGGCAAGCAGCATCAAGATCCAAGAGCAGACCCTAGCAGATCTGACTTTTACTATGTAACCTTTACAAGTAAATTAATACACATGTGCTTTCTTTTCCTCATCTTTAAAAAAGTGAATTCAATTGCTCCATCCACAGATTCCTCTCAACTCCAAGCTTCTCTGCTTGAGGGAGGAATGGAAGTAGAGAGCACAAGATATAAGGAGCTTATTTGAACACTGGGCAGCTGGTGTAGGCTCTCGGACTCTTTCCTGTCCTGTCATGCACTGGGTATGGTAGCACTTACGTGTCCTCTTCCAGCCAGATGACAAGAAGGGAGATAGTCACTATGTTCTTTTAAATGCGTGGTGTAGAAGAGTGCAGGTCTACATACATTGTCAGGTCCTGCCATTCATCCATGCATCCATTCATCCATTTATCCATCCATTCGTTCTCCATCAATATACCCATTCAGTCAATGTGTACTGTGTGTCTTAATATTTTTAGGCTCTGGGTAAACACTGTAAATACACTGCTAAACAACACAGGCCAGTCCCTGCTTCATGCAAGTGAGTGTAAATCAGGGAACATGTATTAATAAACACACAATTACCCTTGTGAGAAGTGCCATTCAGGAAAGAACAGAGTGATAACAGGGTAGAACAAGCATAGACTTGATGATCCACACAGAAATGAACCTTCTTATGTAAAAGAGGTTGGAGATACAAGTTGATTAAAAAGCCAAGAAGTCCATTTATTTTTCAATGTTCAACCATTTGATCTATTTGCAAGACCATATTCTCACCACAATGTTAACACTACCAGCTTCTGAATAACAAATAATTAAATTTGGAAACCGCCCCCATGCCTGTTACTTCTACCAAAGAAGTCTTGGGAAGGATTTTGCCCGTGTGAAGTCACACAGAAGCACAGTAACCTTTGGTCCCAAATTGGTTATCCAAACACACCGGGACAGTAAAGAACAATAGCAACAACTAAATCCTGAAGGAACAGAATCAGCTTTTGTTTGGCAGAGAATCGCATGTAATTTTAAAGCTATCGAGACTCCAAACCCATAAATTGAATTAAGAATAAAGAGGTGTGAGTAGTGAATACCAAAGAGGAAACCTAGCTTTCCTTCTAATGAGATTATGCAGTTATGATCCAAATATCCCACTCAGGATCAAACCACCTGTCCTGGTTTGTCTGGGACTAGGATGTTCCAGAATGCAGGACTTCTAGTGCAAAAACAAAATAAAAAATAAAAGGTGGGGCAAGTCTTGGGCAAATTGAGGAGCGTTGTTTTTCTACACATCTTCTTTAAAGTAATAATAATGTGAGACTTCTGTAATGTAAGGTTCTAAACTTCTTGCATTCATGCTTTCCGAACATTGGCAAGCCATGCATTACGGCCACCCAACCTTTGGAAAAGGATCTTTCAGAAACCACTAATATGTCAGTGAAGTTCTGTTTTTACCAGGGGTTATTCGCCCAAAGTAGTACCAAGAAACAAACATACACAAGCTGTAGCCATTAGAGAGCTTGATTTCCACCTCCCACAGCACGCATAATTCAGAGGCGACAATAAGTAGCCACGTGCACCCACCAGCTACCCCCTGTATGCTCCACCCGACCCGCACTGAAGTCAGGTGCTGTTTCTAACCCCACTTCTTAGTCTTCTCCACCCAAAGTGACTTAGCTAGAAAATGTCAGCGTCACCATGAGCTAAGCTTTCTGAGCCTGTTGACTCAAGTTTTACTCAAACCCTGTCCTTCACTTGGATTTTCCTGCCTAGGGTGGCAGAGGCTTTTGCTTTTGCTGATCTCCGGGTTGCATGAGAGTTTCCTTTTGGCTTCTTAGCAGTTCTATCACCCATATAACAAATTTCCAGCACTTCCTCTACTGTGTCTTATGTACTTTTAGCGGATTCTGTTCTCCTGGTCGTACTCTGGCTACTATGAGGGGTTTCTATGTCACAGAAGCATGCTTTTTTAATACTAATGCATTATTATTTTCACATAGAATTCCACAGATGAAAAGGATCTTGGAGACTGCTTAGCCAAACAGTCAGACTGCAATGTCTGGCAGGAAAAGGGAGAGAGCCAAATGGGTCAGGACGTGAAATTCCTACCCTTGCTTCAACAAGATCATCGTCAATATTTGCCTGCTTACTAGTACTGATTCTCTGTCATAAAAAAGGGTGCTTTATAGCTGCATTTGTTTCCCCTAATATTGCAGAAAAGGTCAAAGTAAGGATTGACTTATTTCTTCCAATTCACTTTCTACTACATCCTTTCAAATTCAGCAACCTTGTATTTATTGAAAAGATCCTGGTCTTCCCCCGACCCCCAAGCATCATAATGGACTTCACCCACACTGTTCTGCTGTATCTTTGCATCGACTCTTGAAAGGTAGAAGTATTATTTCAGAAATTGAGGTTCAGAAAGGCAAAGTGGCTTGCCTACACCTCACAGTAAATGAGCATCCAAAATCAGAATTCATCACCAGATCAAGGTCTTTCCACAGCACAGTCCCGCTTGCCTTGATGATTAAATGCTTATCTGATCTTATAGTCACAAAAGGAGTTTCAGGGAGTAAATAACATTTTTAATTGTAGAGATGCCAAATAAAAAGCAAGTGAATGTGCCTTTTAGCAAGAACTTAATCTAATGCCTGATCTTACCCTGATACAGTAGCTTTAGCCAACTGTGTTGTTGTTTTTAAAGCAATGTCTTAAAAATATGCCATCGTTCCCAAGGTACAGGATGAATATTAGCATCCATAAACTTTTCTCCAGAATACACCTTTCTCACAAATTATTCCACACAAGCTTCTCTATTAATATCATAACCCTCATCATCTTCCTCTCCAAAGTAATTCAATGTACAAGCTCTTTCTGATGAGAGAAAGAATAGGGAAAAAATCTTTAACAGATTCACATTTGGGAGGGAAAACCAATTAAAGATTATCTCTGAACCAGGACTGCCAATATGGGATGAGATACCTAACAGATCAGCCCAAGACAGACAACAGGTGAAGGGATGAAAATGGGATTGTGAGAAATGTAACAACAGTCTGATGTGCGTAATTCATTTTTCCCATGGAGCCCTGCCCATCTGCTGTGGCTCAACTGAGTATCAGGAGATGGAAGGAGACCATCATTCATTAACTCACCAAACTCCTTCAGGGCCCAGCTTCTCCTCCGTGTTCTGGCACCAAAGACTTGGAAACCATTAATATCACTCTATGGGTTCCTTTGCTTTCCAGGCTAGGATCTAATCAGTTTCTCATCTAAAGGGAGCAGAGGTGTAAAGCACTTTATACACAAAGCAAAGAGTATCTAACATTTGTTAAAGCTCCCAAGAGCTGCTTCGCCTTGGCTGGGATGGATTAAAACCATGAAAACACAGGCCTGATCCTCACGTTCTTGGAAACAGTCCTCTCAGGATTCATTTTCCTGTATGTGCAAAGTTTATAGGCTCATGCGCATTGTCGACACTGAGGACTTCTAGTCAGTTTGAAATCACTGCTCATAAGAACTTCTGAACTGTAAGGCTCACCTGGAATAAGTAGATGGCTTTCATCTAATTCTGCATGATATATAGGTCAGGATGTTTATCCCAGGATGATTTGTATTGAGGTGTCCTTAGTCAACTATTCCTTTGTATTCTAGAAATAGTGTTGTGTCTCTCTTTCATTTAATCTGTATTCACTTGACAATGAACGTTTTCTGTGCATAGGCATTAGGGGTTCAGTAAGCACTAAGACCCAGACCCTGTCTTTAATGAGTTCAAGTTCTTGTCACAGCAAAAATGTGCATTATTTTCCCCTTTCAGGACCATCCTGCTCCCTAAATCTCTGACTCCTAAGCCCTGCCCCCATTCCTGAGCTCTGTCTGCGTGAACTATAAACTCCACCGAGAAGGGTGACTGCGTCTGATTTTCTCTCTAGGTATTTATCCCCAGTCCCATGAGTGCCTGTCACATGGTAGGCACTCAATAAATAGTTTAATTATTTATTGAAAAGATTATTTGATCAAGCCAACAGTTTCCCGTTTCTCTAAACTCTGCTTCACTCAAAGAAACCACTGGCTCTAGACGCTTCTAAGAGCGCGTGCTTAATTTTTAGAAACTAGCTGGGCTTACAAAATACAGACTTTTGGAAGAAGGGATATACATGTCTTAACCATGTTGGTGATCCCTTCCGTCTTAAATACCTATCACTGGCAATCCCTGCATTCTAGTTTTTGACAGATTTGTACTTTGACCAGTGGACAAAGAGCAGTAATACTATAATAAGTAAAATACATTTTAGTAACATTTTTCTTCTGTCAAAAATTAAACACCATATACAAAATACGGCATATTTAAATATCTGGATTTTTCTCTGCAACTGTTACAAATCTGAATAGAAAAGGCTTGGTTTGCATGTTACTTTCTTGCATTTTTAAAAATAATTACCCTTATTCTTACATTAAAAATATAAATGTTAAAAGTATGCAGTGTGGTGAAACTTTATGAGTGTGTAAACCCTTGTAACTCTCAGTCAGATGAAGGTATAGCACATTTCTATCAACTCCAGTTTCCCCTCGAAATATCTCAAAGAGGAAGCCATTCTTCTGTTCTGATACTTCATATAAGTGGCGTCATACAGGAGTATCAGACAGGGACAAAAAAGTACATATATGTTAACCTTACTTTTTTAATGCTTTATTAACATGCTATCTCTATATCCACTGGATTATTAATCAGTAGACCAAGTTTGCCAGCTTTTGTCTTAGAGATATTAGAATGGACAAAATATTCTTCTCCATTGCTCCTCTGATTAATCTATTTATTTTCACTTTGCTTTTTTTAAAAAACTTTTTTATTGTTGTTCAACTACAGTTATTTTTAAAGAACAACTCAGATCAATGTTGGTTTTGTAAATGAAATAAATGCATTGTAGTAAATGAAGGAAGAGAAGGGTATGAGAGAATCTCTCAATGTCTTTGGGTAAAAAGTGGATACAGAATTTTCTGGAGAATGCATTTCCTGAATCTAATTCTTCTCATTGGGGAGTCTTATGTAAAACTGAGATGGTTGGCCGGAGTACAGCACCTTGGGTTCCAACAGGACACTGGACATATATTATGGTGTAGCTGTGATGTTCAAAAGCAGATTAGAACTATAAGGATTTTAGGAGCTGCTAGTGAATGGCAGAAATTCTGCAGCTTTGACGGTTCTGTTTAAATATGTCCACCAAGATTCTTCAGAATGGAAGCTTATCCGCAGTTGGAAGGCTGCAAGTCCTGCATTCCTGCCAGGAATCCTAACAAACCGAAAGCTTCTCATGGTCCACACACAATAACCAGGATTAGTGGAAGTTAGATTATCGTACTTGCTGTTGCTTTGTTGAAGACTCGATCAATTGAGAGAACAATATTACAGGAGTTATTTACATGGATCTAAATCATTTGGTCCATAAACAAATGACTAATGACCTGTTTGTCCAGGAGATTAGATGCTAAGCAGATGTTCCACAGGAACAAATTCAGTCTGCGTGTTGGAGAAGTTATGTTTGGTAGAGTGATACAAGGGAGATCCCTCTCACCATGTTTGCTCAAGACCATTTAGAAGGAAGTTTCGAAGGTCCTTTTTATACAGTTTCTTGTTTTTGAAACAAGGAAGCAGCTCTGAAGAAAGCAGGTCCTCAGGCAGCCCGCCTTCAACTTTGTACAGAGCTGCCAAACTACTCCTATGGATTGAAACTTAAGACCTGGACTTCACTGGACTCTAAGCAAATCACTGATCCAAGGACCCAAAGGCAGGTAATGCAGGAGGTAATGCTAAGCCTGTAACTTTGTTCTTGTTAAAGGTCAGTGAAAGTAGAGAGGACCTTTTCCCAGGATATTGGAGAAAGAAGAACAATCAGGAAGGGAAGTTCAGAGAGGTAGTCAATTGGGTAGTGCAGTGGTTAGAGTAGACAACTCTTAAGGGACCAACAGTTGGTAACTCTGTGCTTAAAAAAACCCACAGATTTATTGTCTGCAATGAGCACTGCAATAAACTAAGTACTAGTGATGTAAAGACTCACTCCCTGCCACCAAGGAGCTTATGGCCTCATTAAAGGGGCTTTCCAGCTTTCTAAAAGCTACCTCTGAAGATTTAATGGGGCATATATGGTCACTGCCTGAGTTTCTCCTTTCTGAGTGAAGATATGTCCTTATTGGGTCTGAATTTGACTCCACAGCCAAATCCATCAGCAAAATGTTGTTGTGTGTGTATCTCCATATTTCCATCCTCACCACTTTAACCACCTTCCTTGTCAGAGCTACCATCATCTCTCACTTCATTAAAATGAAACAGCTTCTAGCTGGTTTGCCAGTTCCTACCCTGTCCCCTAAACTCTCAAAACAACAACCAAAGTGTCCCATGACTAATGCCAGCAGATGGGAACAGCCCAAGTGACAGGACGCTGGAGCAAGCAGGGGAGACAAGCTCGGTGCTCACGCACTGACTGCATTATCACCATGCTCCCGAGTTTTCTGTTTTTCATTTCACAGCATGTACCAGTAAAAACGTGGCGATGACAAGGTAATAGAAGGATGATTAGCTTTAATGCACTCCCTTTCATGTTTGTAGTTAGAGCAAATATGAACTAATTTGTACCCTTAGCTATTTTTCTTTTCTATGAATTTTGTAACAAATGTGAAAATTGCTGGTATAAGTGCAATCAATCAAT
>JAPYXV010002501.1:0-13071 GCA_028533065.1 Trachops cirrhosus
TCTTTGCGTTGGGGGCACAGGCGTGGAGGCGGGTGCCTTTGGATGTACCGGGTGGGTTGCACACTTTCACCAGGGTTTTGCCTGGGTGCTTACAGCCCCTGTGTGGGTGCCTCTTCCTCCTCACTCCTCTCTCACTCCTCTCTCTGTGCCCTCTGGTAAACTGGCCTCCCCCCGGTGCTGCTCAGTCCTTGTTTGGCCAGGGAGGGAGCGGAAGACTCAGCTCTCTCCCGGTAGCCCTGTGCCAACCCCAGCGCGCTGGGCCTGGAGCTGCAACCTCCCTGGTCCCCACGCTGATCCACGTAGTCTCCTTACCGTCGGGTTTTTCAATGTCCGCTACAATTTGCAATCTCCTATTTTCATTTATGTTGTGATAATGTTGGCTCTTTGCTCTGTTCCTCCCTAGAATGGCTAGGATTTTTTTTCTTGGTTGTGGGAGAGTAGAATCTGCTGCATCCTACCACACCGCCATCTTGGAATCTCAGGCATGTTCCTTCTAATTCCACTTTGCTAACAGTTTTGATCATAGATGGGTGCTGGATTGTTGTTTTTTATTTTTTTATTGTTGTGCAAATACAGTTGTCTGCCTTTTTCTCCCCACTTCTCCCCCACAACCCCAGCCATCCCCACCTCCCTCCCCTGATTCCACTCCCCTTAGCTTTGTCCATGTGTCTTTTATAGTTGTTCCTGAAAATCCTTCACCGTTCCCCTCTCCCCTCTGTTTACTGTCTGTTTGTTCTTAATTTCTGTGTTTCTGGTTATATTTTTCTTGCTTGTTCATTTGGTTGATTAGGTTCCACTTAAAGGTGACATCATATGGCATCTGTCTTTCACCACCTGGCTTATTTCACTTGGCATAATTCTCTCCAGTTCCATCCATGCTGTTGCAAAGGATAGGAGCTCCTTCTTTCTTTCTGCTGCATAGGATTCCATTGTGTAAATGACTACAGCTTTTTGATCCACTCATTTACTGATGGGCACTTAGGTTGCTTCCAGCACTTGGCTGTTGTAAATTGTGCTGCTATGAACATTGGGGTGCATAGGGTCTTTTGGATTGGTGTTTCAGGGTTCTTAGGATAAAATCCTAACAGTGGAATTGCCAGGTCAAAAGGAATTCCATTTTTATTTTTCTGAGGAAATTCCATACTGTTTTCCACAGTGGCTGCACCAGTCTACATTCCCACCAACAGTGCACTAGGGTTCCCTTTTCTCCTTTCCAGCACTTGCTTGTTATTTGTGTATGATGGTCATTCTCACTGGTGTGAAATGGCATCTCATTGTGGTTTTAATTTGCATCTCTCTGATGGCTTGTGATGCTGAACATCTTTTCACATGTCTCTGGACTCTTTGTATGTCCTGCTTGTGGAAGTGTCTGTTCAAATCCTTTGCCCATTTGGATTTTAACACAAGCTTTTTCTGCATCTATTGATATGATCGTGTGGTTTTTTTCCTTATTTTTTTTTATGTGGTGAATCACATTTATTGATTTGTGAATGTTGTACTAACCTTGAATTCCCAAAATAAATCCCATTTGATCATGGTATATGATCTTTTTGATGTATTGCTATATTCAGTTTGCTAATATTTTGTTGAGTATTTTAGCATTTGTGTTCATCAGGAATATTGGCCCATAATTTTCTTTCTTTAAGGTGCCTTTACCTGGTTTTGGAATTAGGATAATGCTGGCCTTGTAAAATGAGTTTGCGAGCATTCCCTCCTCTTGAATTTTATTAAATCTTTTGAGAAGGAGAGGTGTTCTTCTCGTGATGTTTGGTAGAATTCACCTGTGAAGTCATCTGGTCCAGGGCATTTGTTCTTTCGGAGTTTTTTTACTACTACTTCAATTTCATTAGTTATAATCTGTCTATTCAGATTTTCTGATTCTCCCTGATCTATTTTTGGAGGATCGTATGTTTCTAGGAATTTATCCATTTCATCCAGGTTGTCCAGTTTGTTGGCATGTAATTGTTCATAAAATTTTCTTACAATCCTTTGTATTTCTTTGGAGTCAGTTCTTATTTCTCCTCTTCCTGATTTTATTTATTTAGGTCATTTCTCTTTTTTCTTGATGAGTGTGATTAAAGATTTGTCAATCTTGTTTATCTTTGCAAAGAACCAGGTCTTGGATTCATTGATCTTTTGTATCATATTTTTAGACTCTATTTCATGTATTTCTTCTCTGATCTTTATTGATTTTTCTTTTTTTTTTTTTAGAGAGGGGACAGGAGAGAGGAAGAGAGGGAGAGAAATGTCAGTGTGTGAGAAATACATTGATTGGCCGCCACTCCCTGCGTGCCCCCAACCAGGGAACCTGGCCAGCAACGCAGGCACATACCCTGACTGGGAATCAAACTGGTGACCTTTTGGATCACAGGCCAGCACTGAATCCACTGAGCCACACCAGCCAGGTTTTTTTATACATTGATTTATTTGCCCTGCAAGCTGGGCTGTGGGCTGTGAACCAAAGGGTCACTAGTTTGATTCCTAGTCAGGGCACATGCCTGGGTTGCAGGTCAGGTCTCCAATGGGGGCCACATGAAAGGCAACCACACATTGATGTTTCTCTCCCTCTCTTTCTCCCTCCCTTGCCCTCTTTCTAAAAATAAATAAATAAAATCAATAAAATCTTTTTAAAATATAAATAAATAAATTGATTTATTTATCTTTATTATTTCCTTCCTTCTACTCACTTTGGGCTTTGTTTGTTGTTCTTTTTCAAATTCACTTAAGTGTGAAGTTAGATTGGTTATTTGAGCTTTTTCTTGTTTTTTTTGAGGTAGGCTTGTAATGCTATGAATTTCCCTCTTAAGATTGTTTTCCCAGTGTCCCACAGATTTTGGATGTGTCCTCATTTTCATTTGTTTCAAGGTTTCTTTTGATTTCTTTCTGGATCTCATTGTTTTCCCATTCATAGTTTAATAACATGTTATTTAGCTTCCATGTCTTTGTGTGTTTTTCAGTGTTCTTCTTGTGATTGATTTCTAGTTTCATAGCATTGTGGTTAAAGAAAATGCCTAATATGATTTCAGTCTTCTTACATTTATTGAGACTTGTTTTGTGTCCTAATATGTGGTCTATCCTAGAAAATGTTCCATGTGCACTTGAAAAGTATGTACATTCTGCTGCTTTTGAGGTGAAATGCTCTGAAGATAGCAATTGACTCCATTTGATCTATTGTGTTGTAGAAGGCTGCTGTCTCCTTGTTGATTTTCTGCCTGGAAGATCTATCCATTGAAGTCAATGGGTTGTTAATATCCCCTGCTATGACTGTATTTCTGACAGTCTCTCCTTTTATGTGTATCAAGATTTGATTTTCATATTTAGGTGTTCCTATGTTGAGTACATAAAGTACTTACAAAACTCAACACCATAAAGACAAACAACACAATTAAAAAGTGGGCAAATAACCTGAATAGACACTTCTCCAAAGAGGACATACACATGGCCAATAAACATGAAAAAATGGTTAACATCACTAATCATCAGAGAAATGCAAATTAAAACCACAATGAGATACAACCTCACAACTGTCAGAATGGCTATCATCACTAAATTAACAAACAACAAGTGCTGGTGAGGATGTGGAGAAAGGGGAACCCCTTTGCACTGTTGGTGGGAATGCAGACTGGTGCAGCTACTGTGGAAAGCATTATGGAGGTACTTCATAGAATTTAGAATGGATCTGCCTTTTAACCCAGTGATCCCACTTCTAGGAATATATCTGAAGAACCCAAAACACTAATTTGAAAGAACATGAGAAACCCTATGTTTATTGCAGTGTTTTTTATAGTTGCCAAGATGTGGAAGCAGCCCAAGTGTCCATCAATAGATAAGTGGATAAAACAACTATGGGACATGTACACAATGGAATTCTACTCACCTGTAAAAAAAGAGAAAATTTTACCCTTTGCAACAGTGTGAATGGACCTGGAGAACATCATGCTAAGTGAAATAAGCCAGTGAGAGAAAGACAAATATCATATGATTTCACTCATATGTGAAATCAAATAAACAAACTGAACTAATAAGCAAAACTGAGACAGATTCATAGATGGAGAGCAGATAACAGCTACTGGGGAGTTGGGGAAGTGCTAGGGGATGGAGGGATTGAGCCAAAAGGAAAAAGGACTCATGGACATGGACAACAGTTGGTGATTGCTAGGTGGAGAGGGATATAAGAGGACTAAAGGGTAATGGAAAAAATACAATAAAGATTAAATTTTTAAAAAAGAAAGTTTATTGTACAACTCAACTTGTAAGGGAAACTTTTGAGTGGATCCAACCTCACAGACCCCACAGAAGACAAGCTGCTGGAGACAATGCTCCAAATGGTGACGATGAGCCCTGCCAGCACCAGCCCCAGAAAGGATTGATCTGCCTGGTGCTATTTTATTACTAGGAATCTTCTCTTCCAATGAATAAAATTCTTTGAAAAATGATCATCTGTCTATGACTTAAGTGGTTACTCTTAATGAGCTAGAACACCCATTTTTTCTAGATAAAGGGAAGCTTGGGTATGAGGGTGTGTGCCTGTGCTGTAATCAGCTACAGGGGTTGGAGCAGATGGTTCTGGGCATCAAGGCCATGGGGACAGAGGAGTGGCCTGGGTGTCCCACTCCTGCTCCTGTTGCTGTCTAGCAGGGCACCCTCAGACATACTTGATACCTTCTTTGCTGTAGTGCCGTAGTTTGTGACTAATGGGGCTGACCCATGTTTTTTGTGTTCTTTCCTTGTCCTCACACCCCTGCACTCTGACCACTGTCTGTTGGGCTACATCTTGTTCTTCAGAAGGAGGGGATGGATCACTCAGAGTAAAGCATTTTGTTTTCAGTCTTATTTTTGGTGTCAGTGGCCAGTTAAACATTTAGTATTTATATAAAGCCCTACCCTGTGCTCAGTACCCTGGTGATGAAGACAGTACCCCTGCCTTCCAGTAGCTGCCAGAAGACCTGTACACATACATGCACACCTGCAGACATGTGCATACATGTGTACACATGTGTGTGCACACACAGGCATGAAGTGGGAACACTAGGTAACTTTCTGTGGTTCTGAGAAGGGGGAATCCCTGGTGCAGTGTTGGGCAGTTAATGAAAGCTTCCTAGAGGCAGTGACTCAAGTATATCAGCTGTTATGGACCAACCATATAGTGTGCTCCTCCCTCAAAATATCCCTATGTTGAAGTCCAAAACCCCAATATCTGAGATTGTAACTGTATTTAGATACAGGGTGTTTTAAAAAGTAATTAAAACTGGTGTTGTTATGAGAAGAGGAGATTAGGATACTGCCAACATACAGCCAGAAGACAATGTGAGGGTATGGGGAGAAGATGGCCATCCGCAAGCCCTGCTGACACCTTGATCTCAGACCTCTAGCCTTCAGAACTGTGAGACAATAATTTCTGTCATTTAGGCCACCCAGTTTGTTATAGTTATGCCAGCCCCAGGAAATTAATATATTCCTTAAAGTACCTTTTTTGTCTTAGTAAATATAAATATAACAATTTTTTCTCAAGTCTTCAAATAAAAATTATGTTCCTAGAAGATACACATGCTTAGTCTGTGGTCCAAAAGTACATCTTTAGCCCATTCCACATACATGGAAAGGCATAGACTTGGATTCATTCATTCAATAAATTTTTAAGGAGCACAGGCTATAAGACAGGTATGGTTTTAGATACAGAGATATAACAGATAAAGTACCTACTTCTCTAGAGCTTTCATTTCAGGAAGATAAGGAGCAAGCAACAGAAATAATAAATAAGCAAGGTAATTCCAAACTGTGATAACACTGTGGAGGAAAATAAACAGAGGGTGAAAATGTGATGGAGATAGGGAGGGGCTGGACCAGCTATAGGTGAGGTGGTCAGGGAAGGGTCTCTGAGGAGCTGCTAGCCCAAAGGTAGCCAAGCTCAAGAGCATTCCAGGGGGCAGTCACAAGAGAGAGCAAGAGCAGGGTGGGATGTGCTTGGCTGTTTGAGAACCTCAGGGAGGTAAGTGTAGTTGTGGTAGGATGTGCAAAGGAACAGTGGGATGAGATGAACAACCATCACACAGACCCTTGAGGGCCCCAAGAGAGGCTTGGAACAAAATGGTTTAGCTTACATGTTTATAAGATTAGTCTATACCACGTGATCCAGCAATTCCACTTCTAAGTTTATACCCCAAACAATAAAAACGGGGACTTGAACAGATATTTTCATACCCATGTTCATAGCAGCATTATTCACAATAGCCAAAAGGTCGAAGTTACCCAAGTGTCTATGGACAGATGAATGGATAAACAAAATGTGGTCTATACATACAATGGAATATTAACCAGCTTTAAAAGGAAGGAAAATTTGATAAATGGTTCAATATCAATAAGCTTTGAAGATATTATGCTCAGTGAAAGAGCCAAATATTGTAAGATTCCACTTTCATGAGGTGGGAATTCATAGACTCAGAATGAGAATGGTGGTGGCCTATTGGTTCAAGAGAAGAGAGGATGGGTAGTTAGTGTTTAATGGATCCAGAGTCTCAGTTTAAGATGATGGGAAATTCTGGAAATGGTTATTGGTTAGGTTGCATAACATTGTGAATGTACTTAATGCCACTGAATTTGTTTACCTGAAAATAGTTAAAATGGTAAATTTTATGTTATGTGTACTTGTCTGCAATTAAAAAAAAAAGAAGATCAGTCTCATTGTAGCTCAAGAAAGAAGGCAGGAGCAGACTGGAAACCATTGGGCAGCCCAGGCCACTTTCATTCCTCTGTGCCCTTCCAGGCAGGCTCCAGAGTTGCCATCCAGAGACCTTTGCCAAGTCCAGGTGCCATGGATATTGAACTTGCAGCAAAGGACAAGACTTTGGATCCCACAAGGGAATCACATTGTGGCCTGGGGAACATATTATGTTGCTGAGGAAGGGAAGGATGTAGGGTGGCAGCCTGGGGCTGCCACCTTCCTAGGCCCCTGGCAGCCTCCCCAGGTGGAGCACCCAGAGGCAGCAGACAACTCCTGCAGGCTCTGTTCTGCACCAGGCCTCTGGCGCTGCCTGGGCAGGTCTATGTGGGGGAATCACCTTGCCCCGGGGGTGGGGTGATGGTGAGAGAGGGAGAAAAGCAGCACAATTAAAATCTTAGTGTATGAATAATTACATTTTAAAAATCCCCACATTTTTTTACATCAAAAGGAAATCTGTAATCAGAGGTTTAATTTGCAGATTTAGTGGCATTTGGCAGGTTAAAAGTAGGTGCTGTGAAGTGCATAAGCGTAGGATTTGGGGCTGGAAGGAAAGAATAGGAGAATCTGCTTTGCCAGAAATCCTGGCTTTGAGCTGCTTCTGAGTCT
Organism: Trachops cirrhosus; assembly: GCA_028533065.1. Lineage (NCBI taxonomy): Eukaryota > Metazoa > Chordata > Mammalia > Chiroptera > Phyllostomidae > Trachops > Trachops cirrhosus. Next base: position 7,328 of record JAPYXV010002501.1, read on the forward strand.
TCGGTCTCACTTCCTCTGCCCATAGCCACCCTCAAACTCTGCCATGCTTGCTTAGGAGAGGGAAGGAGAGAGAAGTAGAAGAATCAAACCCACCAGCTCTCTCTGAGTCTTCACTTTCTCCTTCTGCTTCAAAATAGCTTCATTGTTTTTTTAATTCCCTGGATGATTTGCTTGTTGCAGAAAAAAATCTTAAAAATACATAAAAGCAAAAAAAAAAAAAAAGATAACTCATAGTATCACTGCCTGAAGATAAGAGTACATTTCCTCCTCTTCGAGATAATGTGAATAGAACCACTTTGTCAACTGGACTGGACTTTGCAAACACACAGGTTAATTATTCTCATCCTCCCTACTTTTCTCTTTCCCTCTTTTCTTTTGAGAGTCTCTTTCCCTTTTCTTCCCCACAAAAAAAAAACAACAGAACAAACAAGACAGGAGCTTTGACATATGAAGATCAGAAAGGGAAATTTTGGCCCAAGAACTTTCTAAAAATGGTGCTGGCAGAGCAGACTCATCAAAGGAGCTCAAAGCAGGAAAATCCTATTGGGGGAGGGAATGGGGTAAGGAGGGTAACAGAAAAGAGTAATTCCAGGGTGGCCTTTCCAGTGGAAGGAAAGGTAAAGAAGCAGAAGTGGGCACTGTTATCACCATATCAACCAGTCATTGGATGCAGTCTATCCCAGGAAGAGAGGACCTTGTGTGAGGTGACTCTTCAGCTTATAAAATTTTCACACAGGGTTTGGGCTCCAGGCTTCCTCCACTTCCTGCAGCAGAACTCCCAACAGTGGGCAGGACAGTGGGGGGCAGGGAGGGGGCAGGAGGGTGGAGGGAGGGGGTAGGGGAAGGGAGGAGGTGGCAGGGGAGGGGGGTGCCTTTCAGTCCTGGGGAGAGAGAGAGAGAGAGAAAGGGAGAGAGAGAGAGAGATTAAGAGAGAGAGACACAGAGAGAGATTGCTGGCAATCCAGAGAGACAGATTACTGGCAATCACAAAGGCAAAAATGGAAAATCAGTACGAGGCAGCTGCTTCTGGAGAAACTTGACCTGTTGTCAGGCAATGTGAAGGTGCATCTTTGAAGACAAATGGAGGAAAGAGAATAGCTGAGCTGTCCTGCAGCTCATGGAGATAAGACCACAGGCAGTGGTCTGGGACAACATGGCAGTTTGGGGAACAGGAGAAATGAGATGAATCCAGGCAAGACTTTCTGGAGGAGCTGAGGCCGTTGGTACCACAGCATCTCCATCACCACTCCTGGACAGAACCTTTCTTCTGACAGACTCTGCGATACCTGGCAAATATTAATGGTTACCATTACTTTAGCATGACCATCTTATCCCCCAAGAAACTGGGGTTCTACCCTTGCACTAAAGCTAGACAATAGGCACTAAGATGATCACTAAGAGAGAATGAGGAACTTGCCCCCGATGTACAGAGAGAACTGGTTAAAGAAAATTCAAACCCAGGTGTCCTATACACATCCGCCAGCTCTTATGACCTTGCTTCTCAACTGACATCATCATGAAATACTTTTTAAAAGTATAATGGATTGAAAGGACACCAAAATAATTAAGTCTTTAAGCTGCTTGGAAATCACACCAGACAGCACATATTAACATATTGACATATTAACTAATTGTAGCAAGAAATTACCAAAAGAAGATTTATATTTTTAATTTAAAATACAATTGGCAAATTCTAGAACTTAAAACATCTTTATTTTTTAATAATTAAATAGATTAAGATTTTAAATATATACTGTATATTTTTATCTTAAGTAGATACTTTAAATATTTTTAGAACAAAAATATTGCTGAGAGCTTTGAATTATTTTCATTTGTGAAACATCTATTATATCTCATGGTTCACAGGCTTCATCTTTGCTTCCATGATAAGTTGGTAAAATCATGCTAATTTGACCCAAATCTCAACAAAGTAGCAAATATTCTGAATACCTTAATAAAAGACATGTGCTCTAGACATACATTCTAGAGAAAAAAACATATTCAGGGATTTGTTATCTTGATAAAGTTTGCATACAGTGAGCTGAGGCATGGCCAGGATAAAAGTAAAAGACAACTTATTGTTCCTTAAAACTCCTACTAGTGAGAAAGAAACAACACTCAGTAAGTATTAGGCTTAGTTAAGTTTTGAAAGCTTACATATCCCACTCTTAGCAATCCCGCTGTGACCCACTCATTGTATGATACAGAGAACTGCTAGCTTTGAGTGGGGCCTGGAGGAAAAGCAGGCTCTGTGGCAGATCCAGACCACTATACAAGCAGCCTGCTTCTTGGCTCTACAGCCTGGGAACCCATATAGCATTGGACTTGTCTGTGGTAGAGAAAGATGCCAGGTAAATCTTCTGCACATCCCAGTGAGGAAAAAAGAACACAACCCTTGGGGTTCTGAAATAAGGTAAAGGCATTAGTAGCAGAGAATTATGTACTGTTGTTGCAAAAACAGCTCCTGATGTTATTGGGTACTTACAGAAAGTTAACTTCTGACTATAAAAAGGCAGGTGGTCATGAGGCCATGAGTTGGATACAGTTAGAGTCACCAAGTCATAAGGCTGGGCAGGGGACCTACAGAAATCTATAATAAAATGAAAGTGATACATCGGGAACTGGGCAGGTCCAGGGGACAAGTGAGCTGCACAAATGGATGGTCCAAGCACCCATAGTGTTCATCATTATTGCTCTAACACATCTCCCTCAGCTCTCTCTTAAGCAGGGAAGAGGGTGCTCCCTATGACCAGCTGACAAAGCAGGCAAAGAAGATAGCTCTCTAGATGGGCTAGCCCAGTGGTAAGTGTGAGCCCAAAGTGGACTTCTGATACATCACAGTCTCTCTCAGGGTTGGATTTAAAAGACAGCAGTAAGGAGATCTACCAATGGACACTTGGTCATCCTTTTTGTGTAGACAGAGAAATTGCCTAGGAAAGAGACATAATTGTGGGCTTTGGCGAATGGCTTGGCTGCTGTGTCAGAGGTCTGAGAGGAGCAAAATAGAAAGATCAAAGGCAAAGAAGCTGGCAAAAGTGTTGGGAACCACCCTGCCTGGTTTCAGAAGCTGCAACTGCCCATGGCTGAGGCTGAGTAAAAAGACTTTGGGACCATAAGCCACTAAGGAGACAAAGCTTATCCTCCTGGCAGGGGTTGCAGCCTCTTTCCATTTTATGTCACCCTGCTTGACCCTGGGCAGATGACTGGTTAGCCAATGATGGGTAAGATTCCTCAAGGGAGGGATGACCTAAGATAGGCACAGTCATGAAGGGGCCATTAGGGAAGGACTTGGGGGACTATGAAAAGGGGGTGATGGACACTTACCCCTCAGCTTTGACATAGCCTGTGTCCTCATTCTATCTGTAAGAAGTCTCCTAACCTCTTGGCTGCCTTACTTTCCCCACCTGGCTTAAGCCTGAAACAATTCCAGAGGCAGGTATGGCCCTGTGCTGGAAAGGGAGGGTTCCCAAGGCAATCAGGTCTAAGAAAAAAATGCATAAAATCCTGTGAAATCTGCTTTGCTAAGAATGCCCTCAATTTAAATGATAAGGGTCCAAGCATAAAATGAGTTTGTTTCCCAAAGTTTCATGGCCCTTTAGCTATCTGACCCTGACTCAGAATAAGCCCTCATAGTTCTTTAAATGTTATCTATTGTTTGATCATTACTGCCTGACAATGATTGAAGAGCTTTACATATATACGCCCTGTATTCCTGTGCAAATTAAACCCCATAAAAACCCATTGAGGAACAGGCTCAAGGCCCTTCTCCTTTGAGAGACTGGCTACTTTTCCTCCCCAAGCAGATCATGTCTTGGTAGAATTATTCTCATCTGGCTCTGCAGGCAGAGCCCCCCACAGAGAAGAGGTCTGTAGGACCTATGGGAGTGAGCACTTTGGGTGAGACTCTGTGTTGATCCATTAATGCCCATCAGGGAGCATCTGCTGCAGAAGCGGGAACAAACAGCTGAGTGATGAAGATGATTCAGCCTGTTGGCTTAGCCCACTTCTGTCCTCAACCAGCCAGTGTTTTCACCATGGCTTGTGAACAAAGGAACTCTCGTGGCAGAGATGAAATGGAGGTCATGCATGGTTTCAACAGGACTCATGAACTCAGTCACATCAGCATTGTTTCCTACTTTCCATAAATAACTATGTGACCTAAATCTGATCAAGACTCTAGCTCCAAATACTAATTTACAGGAAACAAAGAAAAGGCAGGAGAGAAGAAAACTTTAAGTCACATCAGAGGGTTGCAATCAGGACACTGTGAGGAACTCCAAGCTACAAGTGCCTAAATTTCCTCAACAAGTAAGCTATAAAATCAGAGTGAGTATAGATTAAAAGATTATTCTAAAACTTAAAAAATTGCAAAGTGTGGTCCTTACTTGGATTGTAGTTTTTTAATGGAAAAAAATTCTGACATTTATCAAACAATTGGCAATGTGAATGTCAAATAGATATTTGATGATATTAATAATATTTAATTTTTGATATGATAATGGCATATATTGTATTTATGTTTTAAAGAGAGGAAAGGGCTTCCAGCCAAGATGGAGGCATAGGTGGATGCACTGTGCCTCCTCGCACAACCAAGGTAGGGACAACAACAATATAGAAACAAAATAACAACCAGAACTGACAGAAAATTGAACTGTATGGAAGTTGGACACCCAAGGAGTTAAAATTAAACGTGTACGTACAGACTGGTTGGAGGGGCGGAGTCGGGCCGGGCGAGGGACAAGGAGCGGAGAGCAGAGCAACCGGGGCGGTGCACAAGACCGCAGCAGGCAGACCCTGGGCACACAAGCAGTGGTGGCTGGCGGGCCCCGGCCTGGGGTGGCTGGCGACCAGCAGACCCAGAGAGGCGGCCATTGTGAAGCAAGGCGCTGCCCCCAACTCAGGGTCCCAGTGCCAGGAAATAGAGTCTTGGGGCACTGACTGAAAAGGAAGGTCCCGTGGGGTGCACAGGCCCACCCACACAGCAATTGGCATCAGAGGGACCCAGTTGGCTTGTGGAAAGTGGCAAAGGCTCTGAGGTCCTACAGAGAGCAGAGCAAGCACCATTGTTCCTTCTCAGACCCCACCCCCACATACAGCATCACAACCCAGCAACTGGGGTGCCCCGCCCTGGTGAACACCTAAGGCCCCGCGCCTCACTACAGGTGCTCAACAAGACCAAAAAAAAAAAAAGAAAGAAAAAAAAACAGCAAAGAGATGGCTCAAACAGAAGAAGAATTGAAAGCCCCAGAACCCATCCTTTTAAGCGACCAAGATATAGCCAACCCATCAGATGCACAGTTCATAGCACTGCTGATCATGATACTCACAGAATTGGTTGATTTTGGTCACAAACTAGATGAAAAAATGAAGGTTAAAATAATTGAAATGAAGAAAAATGCACAGGGAACCAATAGTGATGGAATGAAACCTGGGTCTCACATCATTGGAGTGGACCAGAAGGAAGAAAAAAACATACAACTAGAAAAGAATGAAGAAATAAGAATTCAAAAAATGAGGAGAGGCTTAGGAACCTCCAGGACATCTTTAAACGTTCCAACATCTGAATTATAGGGGTACCAGAAGGCGAAGAGGAAAAACAACAAGTGGAAAAGCTATTTGAACAAATAATAAAGGAGAACTTCCCCAACTGGGCAAAGGAAACAGACTTCCAGGAAGTCCAGGAAGCTCAGAGAGTCCCAAAGAAGTTGGACTCAAGGAGGAATACACCAAGGCACATCATAATT
>JAPYXV010002503.1:0-13068 GCA_028533065.1 Trachops cirrhosus
GTGACTGCCAGCCTGTTCTGAATTTCAGTGTCTTTGGTTATATTTTGCTTGTTTGATTGTTTTGTTGTTTACATTCCTGTTAAAGGTGAGATCATGTGGTATTTGTCCCTCACTACCTGGCTTATTTCACTTAGCATAATGTTTTCCAGCTCCATCCATGCTGTTGCAAAGGGTAGGAGCTCCTTTCTTTCAGTTGCATAGAATTCCATTGTGTAAATGTACCATAGTTTTTTGATCTATTCCTTTACTCATGGGCACCTAGGTTGCTTCCAACACGTGGCTATTGTGAATTGTGCTGCTATGAACATTGGGGTGCATAGGTTCTTTCAGATTGGTGTTTCAGGGTTCTTAGGATATAATCCTACCAGTGGAATTGCTGGGTCAAAAGGTAATTCCATTTTTAGTTTTCTGAGGAAATTCCATAATGTTTTCCACAGTGGCTGCACCAGTCTTCATTCCTACCAATAATGTAATAGGGTTTCCTTTTCTCCACTTCCTCTCTAACACTTGTTTGTTGATTTGTTTATGATGGCCATTCTCACCGGTGTGAAGTGGCAAGCTATACCTTTCTGATGGCCAAGAAAACTTAGGTCCACTTCTGTAAGCAGTGGTGCATACTTACTAACATCTTGCTATAATCCAGGTCTACTTATTCAGTATTCACGCTCAGTTACCAAAAATTTTGTCACAGCCACATCAAGATAACTGATTTTGTATCAGTTAGCCTCTTAGATTTATTTCATTTACTTATTGAGATGTTATTTTTTATTTAAAAATGTTTTATTTATTTTTTTAATTGTATTTTAAATTATAGTTGACATAGAATATTATATTCTCAGTCTCTTATTGATTTTGAGACAGTACCCTAACTTTGTAGAACAAATGGTTAGAGTTTTCCTTGTTAACATTAGTTCCAGAGTGTGACATTGGCTGGCTTTGTTCCTATAGCCCGTGAGTCTACCTTATTTGCATTCTGTAGGCCTCTCCTTACTATCTGCAGCATTTTTGTGGTGTTGATTGTCCATTTTTGCCCACACCATACATCTTTGCACTAAAGTATGTTTCTTTTAACTCTTTACTGTGTCTTTATTTTCTTATTTAATTGTTCTATGTTTGGAAGTCTTCTCTCTCCCAACAAAATGGCAAACTTCTTGCAGGCATTGACTGTGTTTTCTGCTTCCTGCACATTCCCGACAGCACTAAACAATGTTGAGCACATACTAAGCATTCAGTGAACACTGATGGAATTGAATTATGAACTATTGTCTCATGTTCAGTCTTTCCTCAAGGGCTTTCAGTTAGAACATTTGGCTGGAATGCCATGCAGAAAAAAACTGAATTAGGAAAAAAGCATGCAATATATGTTACAGTCAAGGCTCAGAATTTCACATTACCTAATGTTTTGACTTCTTTCCAAATCAGTTAGTTATTATCTGGTCTCACAAACATTGTTTTACTTTTCATATTTTGTAAGTGGGAATTTTCTTCTCTTTGCCCCCTATTTCACATGTTTCTTTCTCAAACAAATCCTTGAGTGAAGTTCTTTATTTGTCCTGAAGAAGTCATCCTTTTGACCATCCCAAAGTGGCCTAATTTGGAACATGTGCCATTTCATTTCTGTCTTCACTTTTCTTTTTTTTCTTTTTTACATTAACAGCTGCATGTAGATGACAACAGCTCAAAGGTGACAACAGAAATGGAGGGCCCAGACATTGCTGTCGTTGTAGCTTATACTCTAAAAGGGGAAAGACAGCATCCACACAGAACAGAGCACACACGTTTGAAGATTCCAGTGCAGGAGGGAACTAGAGGAGTAATCAATTTTAATCTAATCTGGCCCCTTAAGGAAGTCATCACCCAAACTATTGCCAAAATTTTGCTTATTCATACTGTGGACTTCCAAATCCCTATCACAGTTAAAAAGAAGACCACTGTTATCTTCTTTACTTTGTACTCAATGTCCTAGACAATGTGGTCACAGTCCCATGTTTTTGGTGCCTGGGCAGGGCTTATGGTGGAGACTGCTCCATTACGGAGTAAATAGTAGGCCTGTAGGCCCACTTTCAGTGATGAGGCTTCCTTGAACTCACAAGTTCAATAACTGGATTTAGGCAGCAGTGGCTTCCTTTAAGCAGACATGCATGAGAACTAACTTATATGAAGGTGGAAAGAGGCCCCTCCCAGGGGACCCCAACTCCTGTCCTGTGCCTCTCTGCACCTGTGACTATTTGAAATCCCAACCCTGCCAGCTTTGTTCCTTAGTAATCCCTGCTGAGGGAATTTGGGCCTGTTCTCCACAGCCACTTCCATCTGCACTTGGCTTTTGTTTTGAGTCCACAGTTCTGGCAAATGCTGACTTCTTCAAAGCCAGGGTGAGGAGAATGCACATTCAAAATCATCTGCCTGGGGTTTGAGGGAGTAAAAATGGAAAATATGCTCATTTTGGAGGCATCTCATTCTTTTGGGAAAAAAATCTGGAACCTCCACTAGTTTATTGTTTCAGGCTGCCCAGTGTGTTCTTTTTTCTAAGACAGAGGAAACCATCTTTGAATCCCATTCTTAATAACACATGAACCATGTGCAGTACTTCTCCCGTTCACTGCAAAATTGCCAGATAAAGTGGGATTTGGGTTGGGTTTCTTTTTCTTGTTGATCACAAAAGCTTAATAACTAATCTACTTTGAGCAAAAGCAAGGTGCTAGTCATCTTACTATTACCCAAAACTTCCAGACACTTCCTGTTTTGGAGATTTTCAACTCCTTAACTAATCTGCTACCTACTTCAACAAAAAGGAAGATATGAAAAATGGGTATCTGCTCCCTCTGACATTCCAAAGTTCCCCTCACCATACTACAGTAGAGGGAAAGACTATGATTACTCAAGGCAGACTTATGATTACACATTTGTTAGGGGCATTTTTTTTTATTTGGCGAAAAGCCTTCCTTTCTGTTGTAAAGCACAACTTAAACATAAGCAATAAAAGCTTATAAAGCCAGCCCATCTTTACTTGAAATGATGAGTAATAGGAAACTAGATTATAGCATCATAGGCTTTTTAATATAAAATTTTAATTAAATACAATATACATGTAAGAAGTATAGAAATTAGTAGTGTATAACTTGATTTTTTACTAAATGAACATATCCATGTAATCAGTACCCAGATCAAGAAACAGAGCATCTTCCCTATATTAATTTCCTAGGGCTTCTATAACACATTACCACAAATTTAGTGGATTAAAACAACATAAATTTATTCTCTCTCAGTTCTGGAGGATAGAAGTCTGAAATCAAGAGATTAGCCAGGCCATGCTCCCTCTGGGGGCTCTAGGGGAGAATCCTTCCTTGCCTCTTCCAGCTTTGGTGGTTCCTGGACTTCCTTGGCTTTTGGCCACATCACTCTAAATCTCTTCCCCCCTTCTTCACAAGCCCTTTCACCTTCTCCTTCTCTTGTGTTTTCTCCTCTTCAGTCTCTTATAATGACAACTCTCATATTCTTTCCCAGCCATTCCACTGTCAAAGCTCACCAATATCCTAACCTGTAACAGCATAAATTAGTTTTTTCTGCCTTAGAACCTTTTAAATATAAATGGAATATACAGGATGTGCTCTTCTGTGTCTGGCTTCTTTTGCTCAACATGACACTTGTGCGATTTATGTACATGTTTGCTTATAGTGTAGACCATTCATTTTCATTGCTATATAGTATTCCACTGAATGAGTTTATCACAATTCGTTTATTCTACTCTTGATGGACCTTTGAGTTATTGTCGGTGTTGGCTATTGTGAATAATTCTGGTATGAATATTTCTGAAACTGTGTCTTGGAGCACATGAGTACACCTAGGAGTAGAATTACTGAGTTCTAAGTTGTGTATATGTTCAGCTTTGGTAGATAATGTCAAAAAACTATAGAATTTTTATTTTTTTAAATGTTTAATTACTTAGTTATTTTCTAATTTATTAATTTGAGAGAGAGAGATAGAAACACTGATTTGTTGTTCCACTTAGCTATGCATTCATTGGTTGATTCTTATATGTGCCCTGAGCAGGGATCAAACTCACAACATTGGTGTATCAGGATGATGCTCTGACCAAGTGAGCTACCTGGTCAAAGTTAGAGCTTTAAAATTAGAGTGAATTTTTGAGAACAAGACCAGATACCTCACTTAAATAAAACTAAAATACTAATCCCAAATATCCTTATTTATATATTTTTTTAATATTTAAAAATATTTTTATTGTTGTCCAGTTACAGTTGTCCTGCTTTTTGCCCCATTGCTCTTCACTGCCCTGTACCAACCTACTCCCACAATCTATCCCCCCATTGTCTGTGCCTACTAGTCCTTTATTTTCCTTGAACTGCCCTTTCCCCGTATTTCCCCTGTTATTCTCCACCCCTTCTCTTCTGGTTATTGTCAGTTCTTTATTTTTTTTTAATTTTTTAATTTTAAAAATAAAATAAAGTTACAGTTACAGTTGTCTCCCTTTTTCCCCCATTAATCTCTCAGGCCCTGCCTTCACCCCTTCCACATTCAATCCTCCCCACGCACACATTGTCCTTGTCCAGCTCCTTGACTTGACTCTTCCCCTTCTCTCCCTTGTTATCCCTCTCTCTCATCCCCTCCTGTCACTGTCAGTTTGTTCTTTATTTCCATGTCTCTGGTTTGATTTTGCTCATTTGTTTGTTTTGTTGATTAGGTTCCACTTATAGGTGAGATCATATTTGCTTTCACCACCTGCCTTATTTCAATATATCAACATCATTAGCCATTAGAGAAATCCAAATTAAAACTATAATGAGATACCACTTCACACTGGTCAGAATGGCTGTCATCAACAAATAAACAAACAACAAGTGCTGGCGAGGTTGTGGAGACAAGGGAACGCTAGTATATTGTTGGTGAAAATGCAGACTGGAGCAGCCACTGTGGAAAACAGTATGGAGTTTCCTCAGAAAACTGAAGATGGAATTGCCTTTTCATCCAGTGATCCCACTGCTGGGATTATACCCTAAGAATCCTGAAACTCAATTCAAAAGAACCTATGCACCGCAATGTTCATAGCAGCACAATTTACAACAGCCAAGTGCTGGAAACAGCATAAGTGCCCATCAGTAAATGAGTGGATCAAAAAACTATGGTACATTTACACAATGGAATTCTATGCAACAGAAAGAAAGAAGGAATTCCTACATTTTGGGACAACATGGATGGAACTAGAGAGTGTTATGCCAAATCCACTTATTTCAAAGTCTGCTGTTTTCCCTGGTCCCATAACTTTTAAATTGGGCAGATTTTATTACACATTGTCATTCTGGCATAGTACCCCATCAAGGTGTTGGGTCAAATTCACACAGCTTTGTCTTTGTCAGATCACACAAGTGAAAGAGAGCTTGGTGACACTGGCCATGGGGGAAGCAAGAAGCAAACCCTGTGGTCAATAGGGTTAGCTGGAGTTCATTGACTTCCTCTTTGCATTCAGGCATCCTGTTTGCTCAAGGAGTCAGCTGACTCAGGATTAAGTATGTCATGTAGGCTCTTTCATCCTCACTTGTGTGGGTAGAGGAGTGATGTGTGCCTAGTAGAGAGCTTTGCACATAAATCTTTCATTGAAGGAAGAGTATGTTTCAGAAAGGAGCCCCTCTTTTGGACACTGAACTATGGAAAGCCAAAGGGAGCTCACAGTCAAACAAAAAGCAATTTAACAAGATAGCTCCCCTCCAACTCCCACCCTGCTGTATTATTTTTTAAAACACCATTTAGTGTAATTGAGCCATTGCCTAACAAAGTTGTTTCACCAGGAACTTCAGTTTCCCCAGGAAGAGATGAAATAAACTGAACACTTCATGGCACTGTTCCCATGAGGATTTAAAAAATCATTTTTGTCTTTAACAGCATGGTATGAAACACCTCTTGTTGATAAGTGCTTGTTTTACCTCAGGATAACAAGGCAACAGAATTTATAATGACAATTTTTATGGACATGTTAAATATGAATTATTCATACAGATTTCCAGGCATGTTTGACTCCAACTCTATTTTCCCACATAATTATTTCTTTTAAATAGCTTAATTATTTCATTCTGTTGAATACCATCTGTCCTGCTAAGGGAGAATTGTGTCTAAACAAATCAACAGATTTTGCGTCATTGTCTAAATATGAGGGAAAAACCACCCCCAAACTATACTCTGGCACTTTGGTGGAAACTAACAGAGTTCCGAATCCCACATTGGGAATGCCTCATCTCTAGCATCCCCTGGAAGCTAACTTTCATAATTTGTTGAGCTCAAAACAAAGCCAAATGAATTTTGGAAAGGTCAGTGGGAAAGGGATTGGGGTGGGACTTTCCCAGAGAATGTTTGAGCCTTTGCTCTGAAAGTTGTGTGGTCCACTGGACAGTTTGCACTTCTCAGGGAGGGTGAGAGAGGGAGCAGAAGCCATACTTCCTTGGTACCTGGGTCCAGGGAGTTGTGGGGCTGGGCACCTGGGATTTACCCAGTTTGCTTGGGAGCAGCCATCTCACCCTGGGCATCCCATGAATAGTGTAGTTATGCCAGAAATCTTGGAGAATGAGCACAGCATCTGTGAGAAGAAAATTGCCAAGCATTGTCTGCCTTGTGTCTTGTTATCTAGAGAACTGCTGATGTGTTTCAAATAATCAAATATGTTCACTGGAAAAGCACTTTTTCCTAAAGCCAGTCCAGGCATCCTGCAGCTCTGGTGCTTCTGCTAAGGACCTGCAGACGTTGTTAGCAGTCTATCTTCCAACAATACTGACTTCCTTTTTAATTTTCTTTTTTCTCATCCTGTCTGTCTTGCTCTCACGACTCACTCCCCCTAACTTAGTTCTCTCTTTATATGTTTATTTCTTTACTCAGAGATGTAGCCAAGAAGCCCCAGTGGCTCTCAGGGTTAGAAAGGAAATTGAGTCCACTGGCCTGAGGATAGCCAGCAGTTCTGAGAAATCAGTAAGTCCTGGGAGATTCTTTTCTTTGTGCTACGATTGTATAAGCCTCAATCTCTCCTACTTGTTTATGTAATCATATTCTCTTTTTATATATACTTATTTCTAAATCAGTTCACTCAAAGACTGTAAGCCCCTGTCTTCAGCTAATTGCGTCTGATTTGGTTCAAAGCCCAATCAAAAGACACCCGAAGGAAGGAGTCGAGGAGACTGTTCTTCAGCCCCCATCACTTCTCACTGACCCCGTTGGCTTCTTCAGAGGCCATGGTGTGATTAGGGTTTCCATATCTCCTCCCTCTACATCCCTATGCAATGTTAGGGTAATGTTAAGGGAGCTTGCCATTATAGTGTTGGTGATCGGCCGTGCTCCCAATCAGGTGACATGCACACTAGCATGCACCCACTTCCTGGACTCTCCCCTGGCCCCTGCCCAGATCCCCAGCAAGTTAATCACAAGAAATATGTGTGTGCATTAATGTCAGGAATGAACAAGCAGGTGGCTTGCTTCAGAATTAGCCTGTAGTATCTTTTTCTAGTTACCATCCAGTATTGGACATGTTAACCACACCAGTTAACACCCCAGATAGGCTTCAGATTATGAATGGAGGGAAGGGAGATCCCCATGCAAGCAAGCAGCTGTCCCCTTGGTTAATTATTGGGATCCACAAGCCCATCCCCATTGCCAGGGCTCCAGTGTTGAGATGATGAAATAGGTGATTAAGGGACTTGGAGGCCAGTCCACACTACAGATTTGTCTGGAGTGTTCCAATGACAAGTGTTATTAGTCCACTAATCATAACATTGCCTGCAGTGGAATTTCCTTGGGAAGGAATGGGGCAGCGCCTCCATGCCAGAGGGTTGCACTGCATGAAAATGCTAACACATCACAATTGGCTATTTTGTGGGAAGGCAATTCCAACATTCAATTCAGGAAATAGGTCACCAGGCTGCTAGATGCATTTTGACTTTGATTTACATCCATAGATTCTTATAGTTTTTATACACTTCTCTCTGAGTAGAATGAAACTCCTCTGAGTTATTGGCTTCTGGAATGCCACAGGGGAAAGATACAAGCAGGTTCTGAAGACAGAGGCATGGGTTTTCTGTGATCAGGCCTGCGGGGTCCACTTGCTTCTAGGTTGATACTCCTCATGTTGACCTCTTTTGGTGTGAGGTCTCCCAGAGGTCTGAGGCCATAGATTTTAGGAGCCTGCAGCTGTGCCTGCCAGATAACAAATGCTTAGAGAGAGGATGAAGAGATACAAATAGGTTGGAGGGTACCAGGGCCATCTGAGGAATGAGCATAGCACAACTTCCATTTTCCAAGGATCTCGGGAGGATGAGATGTACTCATTTGGAGTATTGAAGTGCCAGAGCCATTTCTACCAGCTGTCAGATTCTGGGACCACCCTGTTGGTAGAGTTAGGGGCCCATTCAAACCTTTCCTTTATTTTATACCTCTTGTCACTTGGGCCTTAAGAAGCAGGAGTCGGGGGCTCTGGGGGTCTGTCACCAAGCAGCTGTCTCCTCTTTCCTGGATCAGTCTAGAGTTCCTTCAATTTTTCCTAAACCCAAGCAGTTGTCTGCTTCCTTGGAGTGTCGGCAAAGGGTATTTGTGGGTCCATTGGTATTTTCAGATTTCAAATCAGGCAAAAGCTTAATTTCATTTTTTTAAAGGTAGACAGATGGTCTGACACTGGGAGACTCTGAACTTACTCCCTATTCCCTTTTTGTTTTTGACCATTCAATTGCTGGGTATTTCTAGATGTACCATATCTTTTTTTGGTGCCCAGACATACTATATTTTATTGGGCCATTAATTCTGGGCTCCCACTCACCTGTCCAGAGATCTTAATGGATTTTTTTAGTAGATGAGGAGTTGTGCCAATGGTGCATTGGGGCATTGAGATACTATGGGAAGGTTTCGAGAGGTCTCTTGGAGAGTAAGGCCAGAGGGCTTACTCTCCCTCTCCCTCTCCTTCCCCCTTCTCCCACTCCCTCACCCTCACCCTCTCCCTCTCCCTCACCTTTCCCCCTCTCTCCCAACCCCTATTCGTCATGACCTATCTAGGCAAATAGGAAAGGGGAATCTTTGTGATAAGCTACTCTAGCCTTCTTTTATTTCTTTGAACTCTGGGCTTTAAAAAGTTTCACTGCCTTTAATTATTCTAAGTTGCCTTTTAAACACAATATCTACCCTTCAGATTTGTTTATTTGTTTTATAAAACTTTAGAGCAGAGACTGTCACACTAAAGTAATTGGAGTTGAATTTGTAGTGACCCCAAAACTAACACATCATTACTGCATGCAATGCAGAGACATGGAAACTATATGATTCTAGAATTGTGAGAGCAAGCCCAGTGTACTGGTATAGCACAAAGTAGTGCAGAATGGTTACAGAGGCACTGATGTAAGCCACCCAGGTTTGATTCCCAGCTGGGCTGCTTCCTAGCTCTGGAGCTAGGCAAGTGCCTGAGCCTCTGTTTCCTACACTCCAGATGAAAATAAGAGTTCTTAACACAAAGGGGTTGGGCAGGTTAAATAATAAAATGTAGGTGATGTCCTTTGTTAGGTCGGTCCTGGAAATGAGCAAAGTGGCCATTAAATATTGACTTTTCTCATTATGAAAATCACCTCCTTGGCTCTGTAGTCCTGTTTCCTGTTTAAAAGCAACTGAAGGAGTTCACAGGAGCCACCCCTCCTCATCTGAGTCAAGCTATTTTTGAGGCTCCCTTTGGAATGGGCCAGCCCCAGCAGTCCAGGGGGTGGGAGGTGGGAAGGGAGGCAGGCATTATACTCTGGGTTGCAGCTGTGGCAGCCAGTACAGTATCCCCCACATGCCAGATGAATCAAGCTGAGGGCCAGATCTGGGCTGTGGGCCAGAGGCTCCCCACCCTGATTTATAGTGTGGACAGAGATGTGGGTGTTTTGTGAATATATTTTGATGATGATAAAAAGAGAGAGAGAGCAAGAGAGAGAAAACACCCTTCCTAAAAAATGTGCTGAGGAAGGGAGGTTTGGGCCTATCTGCAAGATTAGAGTGGCGTGACTGTGAGCAGCAGCAACTGGTTAGAAGGAGCCCCACAGCAGAGTGGCCTGTGATAGGCAGTGCCCCTAGAAACCCAGTGAATTGTGAATGAGGCCCCTGTATGCCAGCCATTGGGGGGCAGATCAGGCCTGCTGTTCCTCTGCAGGTGTGGAATAGGGGACTAAGCCTGCATTTTAACTCCTGCAGGGCCCATGAGCAGGGAAAGAGAGCACTGAACATGCTGGGCTCTGAGAAGACCCCCGACTCCCATGCTTCCCTAAGGCTAACACTTCTTCAGGAACCAGCCAGGCTTTTCCCTTGAGGTCAGGCATAGATCATTGCCAATGGGCTGGGGACAATAAGCTAAATATGGGAAGTCTCCCTGGATGGAGTTTGGGGGAAAAAAAACACATCCAGGATTTATTCTCAACCTTCAACCCAACACATTTGAGAGAGCTCGCAATTCTGCTGTGAAGGAGCAGAATGGAAGCAGGGGGTGGGAATGGGGGCTCCCTCGGGAATGTTTCCCCCTCCCAGACAAAGCAGAGCCAGGCACAGCTCTCCTTGCTTTAGTCATAAAATATCAGGCACAGCTGTCCTAGCTTACTGTATTTCACCCAGGAAAGAACCTCAGCCAGGTTTCCTAGGGCCCATACAGATTTTTTAAGGTAAGATTTATTCTCCAAAGGTGAGGCCACTAGCCAGACATTGTGCTGGAGAGCTCACATAATCACACATCGGTCTGCAAATATTTTTTCCCAAGGGAAGGGCCATGAACACTCTCATGCCAATAACCTGTAGTATCTGACAAGTACAGTCTGTTTTGTTGTTGTTATTTTACACTTCCTCACCTCTCAACACTTCTGGTCTGGGCTCTCTGTTCAATCCAGGCCTCATTCCAGTCCCTGGCACCCCTGCCACCCCACTATGCTTGTGTTTGCCTTTATGATTTTGCTCCAACTGGAATTCTCTCACCTTTAGTGATCCAAAGCCTTCTTATCCTTGCACATGGCCAGATCTCTGAGGAAACAGCCCCAGGTACCTCAAGTCCCCCATTATTGCCTGGCACAGGCTTTGGGGCACATACTGCCTGCGTGTACATACTCACAAACTCCAAACTTCAGTCCAGAGAAAACTCAACTGACAAATCTAAAAGGAGAGAGGGAAGACTTTATCTGTTTGGCTGTCCCTTCAGACCCAGCTCAAGTGGGCTTTTGGATCTTTTCCTGTGATTTTTTTGCACATGCTCACCTTTTTTATGTGTTTACATTACCAAAACACAAATCCACGACACCCACAAGGCCAACCCTGGGTTACTTTCAGAGCCTACTGTGATTTTCTCCTTCAGTTGAAGCTTTTCCTGCCCTGGAGCCTGGAAGTTCTCTGTTTTATATCTAGGATGAGAAATAAGACTCCATGAAGGGGTTCTGGTCTATATCACTCTGGATGGGCTCCTTTGCAGAATGGTGAGAAGACCCCTGAAAATGAAATAAAATGGCTTCTCAGAGTCTTCTTTTTGAATTTCCCATTTCCTGCCCGTTAGTTCAACAAAGGACTTGTGTATGGAGTGTGTATGTGAGTATATGTGTCATGGCAGGAGAATGTACACAGGATCCTTGTTGTCCATTGACTTTTCTTGAGAAAAAAAAAACAGAAGTGGGTGTCTATTCCCAGCAGTATTAGGGAGCAGTTGGCGGGGGGAGGCCCTCGCCATCTTTCTTCCCAGCTTTCTTGCGATGTCTTACTGACAGTTTGTCTTAACGCAACCAAAATGTTTCATCTCTGGCTTCTGACTATGCACCACTCCCCACTCACTGCCCACAAAAAAATTACAGTTGATGTTTGGGAAGACTTTGAATATTCTTAGTGGATAAGGGAGTACAGGGCCGTTTCAGTCTCAGAGATCTTGTGTTTCATTCTAACAAAGGTCAGGGTTTCTCCTCCCTCACAGTACTGCTTCTTGATGATCTGGCAAGAGCCAGACATTGGTCATTGCTTTGGATGGCCTTGTCTCAGCATTTGAGAGCATCTGCTGGGGCCTGGGCTTGGATTTTCTTTGGGATTCTGTTACAATGGAGTAAGCATTGTGGGTACATGCTCATCACAACCCTGGGAACAAACTGTTGGCTAGGAGTGTAGTAAAGCCCATTTACAGACCAAATGTGCTAATTATAAATGGTTCTTATCTTGTCATTTAAGCAGATCTGCCAGGCCTGGGTCTTGGCAGCCCTTGGTTAGCTATTAGTTCCATGCTACTGTGCTGGCTGGGCAATCATAAAGCTGTATCTCTTTGAAAAAGGATCCATAATGTATACCAGCCCCCTCTGCACCCATTAGCCCAAATTGGTATGACTTGATTGTCCAACCTTGTGCTGCTCAGACACTGGATTTAATTTCTGTCTGAACACTTCTCCAAGGAGGACATACAGAGGATCCAGAGACATATGAAAAGATGCTCAGTATCACTAGCCATCAGAGAGATGCAAATTAAAACCACAATGAGATACCACTTCACACCAGTCAGAATGGACATCATAAACAAAGCAACAAACAACAAATGTTGGAGAGGTTGTGGAGAAAAGGGAACCCTAGTGCACTGTTGGTGGGATTTCAGGCTGGTGCAACCACTATGGAAAACAGTATGGAATTTTCTCAGAAAACTGAAAATGGAATTACCTTTGGACCCAATTCCACTGTTAGGATTATATCCTAAGAACCCTGAAACACCAATCCAAAAGAACCTATGCACCCCAATGTTCATAGCAGCACAATTTACAATAGCCAAGTACTAGAAGCAACGTAGGCGCTCATTAGTAAATGAATAGATCAAAAAACTATGGTACATCTACACAATGGATTTCTATGCAGCAGAAAGAAAGAAGGAGCTCCTACCCTTTGCAATAGCATGGATGGAACTGGAGAACATTATGCTAAGTGAAATAAGCCAGGCAGTGAAAAACAAATACCATATGGTCTCACCTTTAACAGGAACCTAATCAACAAAACAAAGAAGCAAGCAAAGTATAGCCAAAGACATTGAAATTGAGAACAGGCTGACAGTGACCAAAGGGGAGA
>JAPYXV010002504.1:0-13068 GCA_028533065.1 Trachops cirrhosus
CCAGCCCCCCGCCCTGGTGCTGGTGTAAAGGCCGAGCGCTTTTGCTTCAGGGGAGAGATTTCCAGCGTAAGCAGCAACGGACTTGTTAGTGGGTTACTGTGTGCGCGCAGGCTTCGCCGCAGCGTTGCTTCCAGCGTCACTCTGTCACGTCTCGCCGCTGCATCGCCCCGACAACACCTCCGTAGAATGCGGGGGAGCCCCGGGCCTGTCGAACACGGTCGCCCAGTCAGTTTCCGGGACAGCACACAGGAGTCTGTGGCGGTCCTCTCTTCCCGGCGCGGGGACGGGAAACATTTCGTGTGCGAGAAACAAAAGCAGCCCCCTATTTTTAGGACGGTGCCGTCATGTCATCAGGCTCAAAGTTTAAGTTTGGTCACTTCCTTCCCGCCCACCCAAGAAGTTATTTTTAAAAGAAGATGAAGAAAACAGTCTATCGCCCAGGCCTTCGTGAAGACCGCCCTGGCGGCCCACGTGCAGCCCCTTCCCGCCTCCAGACAGGCCCGGCCCACTTGATTACATGGCACCCGGGCCTGCGGACCGCTGCCCTGCTTTTATTATTTTTGTTGTCGTCAGTTGGGGTTTTTTTAGGGTGTGCCTCCCTATTGTGAGAAAAAAAAAAGTGAGGGAAAGAAAAACACAATGCATTTTTGTTTTAAACTACGCACAGGGTTTTTAGGGAGCGGGTCGCCACAGAGCCCTGGCTGGTGTCGGCAACAGCTTGCTTTTTGTGGGTCTGTGGCGGCGCTGGAATGCCACCCTGCGGAGCTGGAGGAACCGGAGCGGCGGGGGCAGGGGGTGGGGCGGGTGCTGAGGGGAGAACGTGAGCAGTCCGCACCCTGTCCTCTCATGTCAGGTCATACCGCAGGGAGCGGGAAACCCTCTTTGGGGAGGGCAGGGAGAGCAGATGTGCTGGGAGAATGTGGAAGCTGGGGTGCCGGTCTCAGGCAGGTCGTCCTCAGGAGAGCCCCTGGGCATCTCCCAGTGTTCTCTGCAGGGGGCCTGGCTCCCATACTCTCCCCAGAGCCCCTCTCTGGGTGTCATTCACTGTCTCACACACTTTGTTATATAATGGAATCCTGGTAACTCTCTAAGGTACACGAAATGATTACCATCTCATTGAAGACACCGAGGCCTAGAAAGTGAAATAATCTGTCTAAGCACATACCCATCAAAAGGCAGTGCTGGGATTTGAACCCAGTTCTGTGGAAGTTGCCTCTTGTAAGACCTATGCTAGATTGTGGGTGGGTCTCCCCTATGCAGGAATAGAAAATAGCTACACTGACTGGATGTTCCCCAGGAGTGGGGGCAGGGCGGGGGCTCTTTTGGTCTTTGGCTTCACCCAAATTGTAGTTGCAGGAGAGAAACCCCAAGTATCGGTGGCCCGGGCCAGGAGGTGACAGGTGGGAAGGCCAGGTAGAGTGGTAAGAGAGTGGTGAGCATGCTGTTTGGGGAGCCAGGGACCTGCCTCTGGAAACCTCACAAGACTCTGGTACCCTAGGTCATTGCAGGCTCTCCCGACCTCCCCCGGAACCCCACCCATGGCCAGTGGTCCTACTTTAAGCAACTAGGTTAGGGATTTGAAGACAATCCCAAAGAGACATTAGCAGTCCCTAGTCAGGGGCCAGTGGCAGCTGACTCCTGAAGCTCTAACAGAGGAAATGGACCCTTTGCTGCTGGACCCCCTGGGAGAGGGCTCAGCTTCCAGAAGCCCAGGGAACAGAGGGTGATGCGAGTGACGCTCGACCATCAGTCCGCTGGGTGGCCACTTGGGTATGGCTGGGCCCCCTGCCCTTCACTGAGTGCTTTGGGAAGCTGAATGATTGTCATCTGTGGGCAAAGGGCAGAGGAGTCTTCGTACACTCTGTCCCCTTCCCACTCGGACTGTGATACCAGCCTTGATATTGACCCATTGCCCCTCTTCCAGTAGAGTGCCAGCTCCACCCCAGCCGATGTTCCCAACATCAAGGAGTGACCACCCCCTTGCACAGGACCCCTAACCATCTATAGGGCAACATACAGGCCAGCCTCACCATGCAGCTGGCCCATCAGGAAACCTGAAGGACTCCAGCAGGACCACAGCTTCCAAAGTAGAGAAAGAATGCATAATCAGACAGAGAAGCAAGTGGAAAAGAAACTTTCCAACATTCAAAACAGTCCAGAGAGAATCCAGAAGAGCTGACAGCCAGCCTTATATAGGCCTTCTCTGCAGTCAGGCCCTGGGAGAGTCAGCCTGTCAGCAGTTTTCGTAATCCCAGGCAGCAACATGTCGGGGAACTTCACTTTCTTGGTCTCAGGCCAGCAGCCCTTCTTAACTCCTTGGTATCCTCCCAGAATCCCAGAATCCCAGAATCCCAGAACTTAGCCACCAAAAGAGGGCAACCAGAGGCCGCAGTCTTCCACACTCCCAAGGACCATTCCCCTTTTATCACATTGTGCCTGACGATTTCCAGGACACACAGCATTGCCCACAATCAGCTGACTTCCTCATTGCCAGCTTGTGGCCTGGGGCAGCTTGTTCTGTTGTTCTGTGCTTCGTCTTCCCCATCCTGAAACTGGCAGAGTGCACACACGCACACCTCTGTGAGGCAGAGAACTCCGTGCCGGGCAGATGGGGTTCGAGGTGGTGCTCATTAGTGAGAACAGCCATCAGTGGAATGTCGAAGGACCAGGAGATCTGTTGGGAGCAGAGTTAGGGTTCCCGGGAACCCTGATTGTGTTCATTGGAGATAAGAAACTGTTCTAAGCAAGCGGAGGCCAGAAGCTCTGCTGGGTTTTGTTCTCCACACAAGTAGGTGTGATGAGTGCTTTTCGCAAGATGGGGTTGAGGGGGTGACAAAAGGCTGATGCGTTCTCTGACCAGCCAAAGCCGAGAGCCCCGATAAACAGGTAAAAAACATGCCCCATTTCTGGTGTAAAGGACACCCTGGCATCTGCCACTGCTACACCAAGGGCTTTCTAAAAAACTGGCTATAATGTTAGCCTGAAGAAAAGCAGAATAAACAGCCCTTAAGCAAATTAACACAGTAATCCTAGAGAAGGCTCCGTGACAAATAACTTTTTCCATGAGTCAGACAGAAAGCCTGCATTCACTCGTTTTATAAAGGGGAGGCTTTGTCATCTGTCATGGCCGGCCTTTGCTGATGAGCCTAGGGTGGAAGCTAGGAGGAGCTGTGCAGGGGGAATTCCTGGGTGGCCCTTTTAAGAAGCAGCCTGCACCCTGCAGTGGTCCCATGGTTTCCAGGGAGCTGTTTGCAGAGGAGTCGCCCTATAGCTGCTGCTAAAATCCCCATAAACAGCTGCCAGGGAACTGGAGAGGAGACACCGAGATACCCCAGATCTGCAGCTGCTTAAGCAAGATTTAAAACCAACAAGACCCTTTGTCCTCAAGTCTTCCTCAGCTCAGCCCGAGAATGAATATTTCATATTAACCGAGGCCCATTAGGAGAACTTTCTCTCTCTCTTTCGATCTGGCTCTGCACGGGAAATGCCTTTTCCTGTCACTGTTCCCAAATGCTGCTCACCCAGCACCCCGACTTCTGCCAGCGTCTCTGGGCTTACCACCTGGGATCTGGACTTAGAGAAAACATGTCTCTGTTTATTCCCACTCAACAAATTTCACATGCTTATAATTCCTTTTGATCTCTTAATACCTCCTATTCATTCAGCCCCTGCTGTGGTGCTGGAAGAGTAACTCATCTTTCGTTGTCTTGCTCCAATGAGGTGGGGAGAAGCTGGGGCCGTGTCACGGCCTCGGCACACTGGCATCCCCATGTCAGAGCCCTCCTCCTGCAGGGCTCAGGCGCAAAGCTGCCCTGCCTCTCAAGTCCGGCCCATGGCCCCACAGCTTTGGACTGCCTGGGAGGATGGGACTTGACTTGAGGACAAGCTGCATTTGTCCCCTTGCCCAGTCTGGGCCAGGCATGCACGGGAACAATACCCATATTCATACAGCATAGGGGTTTGCCAGTAAACCCACGTGACTTGACATCACGACAGATGTGGGGGGAAAAGGGAAGAGACACAAATGCTCCCTTGTGTGCCTGCTGCTCGATGCTGCCCGTGAGCTTCAGCTGCAGGCAGACTGCAGGGTTTGTTGCCTGCAAAGCCTCAGCCCCATACTAGGGGGACAGATGTGGGACAGTGAAGTCACTGACACCTGCCGAGAGTTCTCACTGCTGCATCCTGTTGTGTATTGTGTTAGAAACATCGTAGAACCTCTCGCTTTCAGCCCCTACTTCAAGAAAGTTGCCCTGGTACCAGTTAGCAGGGAGGGGTCAGCAAGTGTATAAAAATTCATCACAGCGATTAGTAATAGTAGTCCTCCACCCTTTGCATTAAGGTTAACAGCAGCGCGCATTGGTTTTGTGCACATTTTGATCACGTATCGCTTAATCCTCACAACAACCCCATGGTGCACGTCACTGCCATCCCCGTTCCGCAGACAGGAAAGTGTTGCCCATACAAATTAAGCAGCCTTCCCAGGGTCACAGTGCTGGCTTTCAGACCCAGGCCTCTGGGCTTCAGAGCCGGTGCTCTCAGCAGCCTCTCCGGAGGGCAGGTAGCACAAGCCTGAAAGACAGGGAGGTCGGGGCTCCTCCGCCAGTTTTTCCGTGTGGCCTGAGTGTTGGGGGAGCCAGGTAAGGGGGTGGTTCCTGCAGAACAGCCATGGCTTCTCCAGAATGTAACTGCCAAAGAGGCTCCTCTGGGTACTCCCTAAGGGTGACTAGGGCTAGTGTGCTCCACTTTGCCCCGTCCCAGGAATGCGCGTTATGTGGGGCACAGTCAGAAACTGTAGAAGTCACTGCCCTTCTTACTGCACCCTTGCCATCGGTCACTACAGTTGAGGGCTTAGAAATGGTGTCACTGGCTGCCCACCCCCGACCCTGCTCAACAAAAGGATCGATCCTTTTCACACCTACAGTAACCAAATTGCAACCACAAGATCTCTTTAGTGTGCTATAAGTGGGGTACATTTTGAAATTTTCTAGCAACCAACCTCTCATTTTACTGATACAGAATTTGAGCCCAAGAGAGGGAAAGTGTCTTACCCCAAATCACACAGAAATTAGTAGCAGAGTTAGAACCAAATCAAGGGTCCCCTGATGCCAGCCCTGTCTCCTTTGCACTAGACCAGCTACTCTCCCTTCACCAGCATGTGTCCTCCGTGTTACTAACTGTGGGTGCCTCGCTGCCCCCCACAGCAGGGCGGGAGGCACCCGTCCCTTCTGGGAAGCAGGCAGAGCTGGCCGCCTGAGTGTGCACAGCCCCTGCTGCTGCAAGCTTGCTCTGACAGCTTCTGCTGTCAGGTAGAGGCCGCAGGAGGCGAGACAGAGTCCCCAGAATTCACCCCAAGTTTGGAGGCTCTCTCTCAGTTAGTGTGAGTGGATTCTTCAAGCTGGAAATAGCTGACAGACTAGACCAGTTTGTGTCCTGAGTAGGATCTGGCAGCTCCAAGGATATTCTTTGTCCCAGTTAAGGAAGGGGTAATAGGCACCTTCCAGGGAGGCCGAGGGTAAGGTAGGAGTGAGGACTTCACCGGGTGGGGTCCTAGAAGAGAGACTGGTGAGAAGGAGATCGGAGAGCCATGGTGGGAGGGGCTGTGTTTTAAGGAGGAGGAAGCACTTCTTCCCGAAGATTGGGACAATAGGGATGGAGGGCAGCGCAGTCATGTAGAGGGACAAAGGAATTGCAGGAAATAGCTGGGCCACCACGCTGATGTCTCCATGTCTCATCCTCTGTCCTCCACTCTCTCCTCTCAGGAGTTTATATTCTGATTGGAGCCGGCGCCCTCATGATGCTGGTGGGTTTCCTGGGCTGCTGTGGGGCTGTGCAAGAGTCCCAGTGCATGCTGGGACTGGTGAGTATCCCTTCTGTGTTCCCCACACCCACTCCAGGGCTCCCTGCCCCCAAAGTTCCATAGGACAGATGGTGGCATGAACAGGACATCCCAAGGGCATGAGCTGTCCTCGGGTCCCCAGGGTGCTTCCATGCCCAGCCTACCCCAGCCTCCTAGCCGCACAGTGGACTTGTCCTCTTCCTCTGTGGTGAAGCCTTCCTCCTCTTCTTCTGGATTCTGTATCTTACCACCTCCCTAAGGCAACTAAATGCCAGGACTTGGTTCATTTGATTTTTTTCCCCTGAACCCACAGGTACACTCACTTTCCCTTGTTTCAAAAATTTGTTGCAATTTTCCTCAGACTCCAGAGTGTATTCGCTTTTTTATTTCTTCAAATCTGTGATTTTTGTGAGTGAGCAATAGCATTTTATCGCTGACTGACTCCTGATTAGCTCCTTAGAAATGCCAGTTCTGGCTCAGCCGTGCCCCGTTCTTTCCCTACTCTAGCTGCCGCTCCTCACCTGGGAAGGAGTAACTTTTGCAGTTCTGTGAGTGTCTTCATTTGTGTCCCCAGACGCCCAGTCCTCAGAGTCATCGTCATTCCTCCTTGTTCTCCAGAATATGCTTTGCTTTTTCTGGTTGGCTAGGATTGTTCCTCACCCCGTCCTCCTTTTGCCTTCTAGTTCTTTGGCTTCCTCTTGGTGATATTTGCACTTGAAATAGCTGCGGCCATCTGGGGATATTCGCACAAAGATGAGGTAGGTTTTTCCCTGTCAGGTATCTTGGGACCTGCAGTGATATGGGTTTGGGAGTCTGCAGGTGTGGGATGATAAGGGTAGAAGGGTGTCCTGCTGGCCTCTTTGGTCAGCTTCCACTGGCCCCTCAGAACGTGAGCTTCCGCAGGGCAGGGAATGTGAGCATTTATGCTATGCTGGGCGTATATTGTGCCAGCCACTGCTCCCAGTTCCCTGAACAGTGCTGGTACATAATACATGTTCAGGAAATAGCCACAGGGTCTCAGTGTCTCTGTGTGTCTCATACCTCAGCAGCTCTTCCCAAGTCTTCTGGAAAGATGGCTTAGGAAAACGTGGTTTCTGGGCTGGACACCCTTGCTCCTTCGCCTAACCAATAAATATGAGCCGAGTACTATATAGGATCTGGAGACTCGTGAACTGATGTCTTCACTGTAAGGACCTTTGCCCCCTTGTGCGGCAGAAAGACGCACATTTGATAACGGTCATAGAAGTCACTTACATCCAAAAGTCCCATGGGACTTGAAGGGGTGGGGTGTGGAAGGGGGGATCTTTGGCTTCGTGGAGAAGAGGACATTGGCCTAACCCTTGAATGAGAGAAAAGATTTCAGGAGGAAAGTTGGTGGCAGACAGAGTACTTCCCGGCAACGAAAGGGTCTGAGCACAGCTGAGCTCAGGCCCTGTGGGGAGGAGACCGAGAGTTACGGGCCAGGATGGGCCACATCAGAGCAGTGTTTTAGGAAGGGCTGTATTGTCATGGTTAGCAGGCGGGAGGAAAGAAGAGAGATACTACATGCAGGAAACCTGTGTTATTTATTTTTTTTAATGATTTAATTGTTCAGATGATAGAGGCTGCAGTCATAGAAATAGGAAGGGATAACTGAGAAAGATACTGAAAGAGAAATGCTGGACGTTGGTCAGTTTATTGATGTTGTGGGGGCAGGAGGGCCAAGAAACAGGCATCCATTAAATTGGGAGGCGCCCAGGTACAGGATGATGATACTGCTTTTATTTTACATTGTAATAGCTAATACTTACTCCACATTTTCTCTGTAACAGACACTGTGTTAAGGACACGCAATGTGCCATCGGAATTTTCACAATAATCTCTCTCGGGTAGAGATGACTATAATCTCCATCCTAAATATGCAGAAAGTGATGTACACAGGGGCTTGGTTAATTTGCCAAAAGTAGCACAGTCTCTGAGTGAAGACAAAAGAAGATAGAAGCCTGAGGAACTAACCAGATCAGAGAAGGCTTTGTATTAATTATCATTATGATTATGATGTCGATTGAGGATATTCCAGTTTGTTCTCAGAAAGAAAGGAAGACGCTGTGCTGGGCCGAAGGGACCAGCCACAGGCCCAGGGAGGGAAACGGCAGGAGCAGGCTCCCAGAGAATGTCGGGGGAGAGCGAGGGCCCCCGAGGTGCCGAGAGGGGGCAGTCTGCTCAGAAACGTTTTCCAAGCACAAGAATTCGTTCGATAAGTGTGAGGAAGACAGAACAGGCGACGTTTGTTCATTTGTCCTGCTACTGTCTCTCATGAAGCATCTGTCCATCACAGGTAATTAAGGAACTCCAGAAGTTTTACGTGGACACCTACGAGAAGCTGAAATCCAAGGACGAGCTCCAGCGGGAAACGCTGAAAGCCATCCACTACGCGGTATGTCATCTATGCGGGGACTCCAGCCAGTCTGCAGAACACAGGCTCCGGGGTATTTGCTGTACCAGACCAGTGCTCCTCTATTTCAATCATTTCATATGTGTTTCTCTTACCTTCATCCCTGCCTTTGTCTCTGCAGTTGAACTGCTGTGGTGTGGCCGGGGGCGTGGAACAATTCATCTCGGACATCTGCCCCCAAAAGGCTCTAATCTCAACCCTCACAACGAAGGTAAACTTGAAGAGCAAGACTTTTACGCCCCTGCCCACGTATTCTGGGCAAATCCCACAAGGGTAGAAGTGAAATCTGCCCCCTCGTTCTGGGAGGACAAGCATTCGAGTGCTTCATAAACAGCTCTTCCACCAGGAAGCTCCCAGGGTGACAGTCTCGTTTCTCCCCTGCCCTGGTGCCTCTGTGTCCTCAAGAGCAGCCAAACGAAGGCCAGACCAGGCAAACAGCAAAGTGTTCCAGCTGCCTGCAGCGATCTGGCAAGGGAACGACACATCGCTGCTCCTCGTGCCTCTTGCTTTTTAGACGCAGAAATGGCTCGGGATTGTAAACTAGGGCTAATTCCAAGTCTATTCTTAATTATAGGGTGTAACCCCAGATAAGAAATAGACCCAAAGCAGGGACTTACCCCTCTTCCATGATTTCTTACCCGAATATAAGGGACCCACCTTCTTATGTCTCTCTTGGTTCTTCTTCCCATCCACCAACCAAGGCACCTGAACACTCCTGTTCCCCACCCTTTCTCTGGAACCACCATTGACCTGAGTGAAATGGGTGCCATGGCGGGGAGGGGGTGTGCCCAGAGCAGGGAGTGTGTGTAACCAGGGTCTTGGTTTGCCCCCCTAAGTCCTGCCCTGAAGCCATCAAAGAGGTCTTCCACAACAAATTCCACATCATCGGCGCGGTGGGCATCGGGATCGCCGTGGTGATGGTGAGTGTCCTGGGTGTCGAGGGCAGGGGGTCCTCTTAGTAGGTAACATTGACTGAGTGCACGCTCTGGCCAGGCTCTGGGCCAAGTGCAGCACATTTATCAACTGATTGAATCCTCGCCATACCTATGAGGTGGGAACTGTTAGCATTCCCATTTTAGAGACCAGGGAACGGAGCGATAGAGAGGTTGAGTAAGTTGATCAAAGTCTCTGAGCTCATGAGGGAAGCATTTGGGATTTGAACTCGGTGTGTCTCCAGAATCCATTCTCTCAGCCAGTGAGGTTCAGGGGTAAGTGTAAGGTGACGCCAGTGCTGCTAGTGCATGGACCATGCACGGATGTAGGCCCACGTGAGGGTCTAGATCACCCCAGACCTACCAGCTATCCTGGGGTAATCTCCAAAACGTGTTTCCATCATGCACCTGTTCCTTTTCCAAAGAAAGTAGTTCAATAAAAGCTACATGGATGTGAATTATTTCACCTAACAGGCATCCAGGGGTGGAGAGCCGAAAGGAAGACTGAAAGCATCAAATAATCTGCTCTTGAGTAATCAGCTCCCAGAAACCATCAAGGGTCCACAAGTTTCCCTGGGTCCCTCCGGGAGGGAGCCATGAGAGCCCTTCAGGGGACATGGCCCTCCTCCACCCCTCCCACGACTACCCCAAAAGAGAACTGCTTCCTTTCTTAGTGGTTATTTGTACCCCTCATCTGCATCTAAGAAAAGCTTGGAGTAGCTTTCAGTAAAAGGGATAACAATACCTTTTCAAGTAGAATATAAAACACAAATACACAAAGGCGGAAGCGAAAGTTGAAATATTTGGAATTCAAGCATTCAGTTTAGCTCTGAGTTTGCCTCACCCTGGAAGTTCCCCAGGGAAGTTGCTGGGTAGCTTGCATTAGCAGTGGCTGCAGACTCCCAGAATCCCACCAGTCAGTGATCCTTCCCATTATCTGGCCTATGCCTCTCTTGTTTTAATGTTTAATTCATTTAGCCTCCTGGTCACCATATTCCTGGTCCTTTGTCTTGACCTGAATGACTCATGTCTTTCCTTCCGCAAAGCTGCCCTGTTCCTCCTGTTCCTTCCTGTCTTCCAGATATTTGGCATGATCTTCAGTATGATCCTGTGCTGTAACATCCGCAAGAACCGAGAGATGGTCTAGAGTCAGCTTGCACTCCTGAGCAGGAAGGTTTACCCCTGAAGATCGTTGGTGGTTTTCCTGGGGTTTTGTTATTGTTTTCGTTTTTGTTTTGTTATTTTCTTTTTTTGCCACTAACTTTTAGTATTCATTCTGCATTTCTAAACAACAAAAACAGTTATTCTGTGTTTATCTTTTTAACGCTTTGTTCAGTATGGATAGTTGAGAGATTAAGGGATTTGGTTTGCTTTGGTTTATAATTTTTGGTTGTTTTTGCTTTTTATGTTAAGCAGAAATCCTGCAATGAAAGGTACTATATTTGCTAGACTCTAGACAAAAGATATTGTACATAAAGAGAATTTTTTTGTTTTTGAATAGATTTAAAAAATGTCTATCAAATTTAATCAGATTGTAACTTATGTTGAAGACAATTTGATACATAATAAAAGATTATGACAGTATTCTGGATTGGTTTGGGGGAGTTTTTTGCTTCCTTTGTCTGTTTTTTAGAGCTCTGTATTTCTCAAATGTCAACTGCTATTTGCTTTAACTGCATTTATATGAGAAGAAGGTTGGAAGGTTGGTCTTCCTACTTTACTAATCAAGGATCAAGGTGTGGAGAGATGAAGGGACTCTGACCCAAGGTCATGCATTTATTCATAGAGTCAACCGCAGCGCACCCAGCGCCAGACTCTCGCAGCAGTGTGGTGCTGCTTGGCGATACCACCATAAACGTGGGCTCCCTGATGGCAGGGACTTTGTTTTACTCACTGCTGTGCCCCCAGCACTTAGAACCGAGTGTCTGGTGCAAATAGCTGCTCAGTATTTATCAATTAATATTTGTTGGTTGATACATGAGTACATACCCATCAGGGTTTAACCCAAGAAGCAGAATATTAAGTATTATGTACAAAGAAAAAGAAAGAGAATTTATTACAAGGATTTTTTTTTACAGATTTTATTTATTTCTTTTTAGAGAGGGAAAAGAGGGAGAAACATCAATGTGTGGTTGCACTCACGTGCCCCCTACTGGGGACCTGGCCTACAACCCAGGCATGTTCTCTGACTAGGAATCAAACCAGCGACCCTTTGATTCACAGGCCAGCACTCAATCCACTGAGCTACACCAACCAGGGCTATTACAAGGATTTGACCTTACACAATCATTGGAGCTGGCTAAGCAATCTCTGTAAGATGACTATCTTTGCATCTAACTCTGGAGCTTGAAGCTCACAGGGCAGATAGGAAGGACATATGGATGTGGGTTGGTGGAGGGCAAGAACAAGCTGGAACTCAGAAGCACAAACCCAAGAAGACAGAAAAATCTGTGTGGGCCCTTGTTCCTCTGATGTTGGTGGTACGGGTCCTGCAGAGACCCTGAGCCATGTACAATAGTATAGCTAAACACACATTGGCCAGGAGTAGGAGAAGCTGAAGTGAGCCAGCAAAAAAGGCAATAATTTGTGTGAGCTACAAAATGACTGCTGCCCTGGCTGGTGTGGCTCAGTGCATTGAGTGCTGGTCTGCGAACCGAAAGATCGCCAGTTCGATTCCCAGCCAGGGCACACGCCTGGATTGTGGGCCAGGTCCCCAGTTGGGTGTGTGCAAGAAGCAACCAATCGATATATTTCTCACACATCTGACCTATTTTCAGTCAAATAACTATCTCTCTACAGTCAACTGGCAGGTAGAGGAAAAGGATGCATGTAGTAAAGAGCCAGCCACCCTCTGACCTATAGACTGGGCCCAGGACCAGAAGAGGAGGGATCATGGAGAGCTAGTAGACATCTGAAAGGAACCATCGGGTCCACCCTGCTGTCAGCCCAGGGAAACAAGCTTGCTCTGACTCCTGGCAAACCTGTCCAGGTGACGCTCTGGGGTTAAGGGTAAACCAAGATGGTGCATAGCCTTTGGGACCTGAAGGGCCTTTGGAGCAAGGGGCCTCTAGGAAGTTTTAGATCACAAAAAGGCAATAGACTCTGCCAAGAGCAACAATAGCTGTGGGTCCAGAAAGAATCTCCTTAAGCAAAAGAGAAATACACAGCTGGGTAGGTTGGCCTCTTGGTTCAACATTAAAGGCAGCCCAGTGAAACAAATTTGAGTAAAAGCAGCTGGATAGTAAAAGGTTATTACTTTCCCGGGTGCCCTTCAAGAAGTGAAAATGCTTTAAAATCCCCAAACTCCTGGCCTTCTCACAAGAGCTCGTCTCCACATTCCACATCCTCTAAAGCAGAGCGGTGCCAGGGCGGAGCCAAGTCTGCACGTGTATAATGAGTAAGTGAAATGGAGCAATCCACAGTCCCTGATCCTTATAGCTTGAGTAGGTTAAGCACAGGTTTGGCTGGTTAGATGATAGGATTTTCCCCCTCATATTAAGTCTGGAGGCAACCACAGGTATTGACTTAGCAGCTAGGCACTGTCACAGGTGGCATCTCTGATTCTCTTGGCTTGTCCCTCATAGTCCAAGGTAGCTGCTGCAGCTCCAAGCATCTCTACGTTCACAGCAGGAAGTAAGAGAGAAGGACAAATGCTTGCTAAGGCTACCCCTCTTGGTTAAAATGCAAAAGCTTCCTCCAACAGACTGGAAGCCAACTTCCATCTGTGTATCATTGGCCCAAATCTGTCACATGGGTACTCATAACTATAGGGGAGGCTGAGAACATTTAATTTTTCCAATCTATGGTGAAGGTAGGAAAGGGACAAGTGAGTTGTGAATGTTTTATTTCATTTTACAGTTGGAGAA
>JAPYXV010002505.1:0-13066 GCA_028533065.1 Trachops cirrhosus
CATGAAAGGCAAGGACCTACATCCCAGATTGCTCTATCCAGCAAAGCTTTCATTTAGAATGGAAGGGTAGATGCAGTGCTTCTCAGATAAGGTCAAGTTCAAGGAGTTCATCATCACCAAGCCCTTATTTTATGAAATGTTAAGAGGACTTAACTAAGAAAAAGAAGATAAAAAACATGTGTAGTAAAATGACAGCAAACTCACAATTATTAACAACCACACCTGAAACAAAAACAAGAAAAAAACTAAGCAAACAACTAGAATACGAACAGACACACAGAAATGGAGATCACATGGAGGGTTAGCAACAAGGGAGTTGGAGGAGGAGAGTGGGGGGAAGGTACGAAGAATAAGTAGCATAGATGGTAGGTAGAAAATAGACGGGGAGGGCAAAAATAGAAGAGGGAATGTAGAAGCTAAAGAACTTATGTCACATGGACATGAACTAAAGGGGGGAATGGGAGTGGGAGAGGGTGTTCAGGGTGGAGGGGAATGAAGGGGGGATAATAGGACAACTGTAATAGCATTACCCATAAAATATATTAAAAAATAAAGAAAGAAAGAAAGAAAGAGATCATGCCTTTCTGATCTTTAATTCTTCCATCTTTTAGCATAAGACTTAACATAAGAACTAAGTAATCAACAAATAGCTATTAAACTGAGTTAATATTAAGACTCTTTTAGTTGTTTGGTTCTTTGGGGAAATGTACTAGACTTAAGTGATAAATAGTGCATAATGTTGGGAGTACATATAACTGCCACACATACATTTAATTTTAGAAAAGAGATATGTGATAAATATAAGCAAGTTACATAAAATAAAACTAGTAATAAGAAACAGGAATTATAAACTTTGAAATTTTAAGTCAATTATATACAAGGGCATCAGAGTTTTCATAAAATATGGTATTCACAGAAGTTTTGAAAAAAATAGAGATATTTCCTAGGTGGACAGAGAAGCAAATTATTTTTGGTAACTGGATTAATTTAAAGATACATGAGTTAACATAACGAAACATCAGCCTCAGTTGTTTAAAAGTTATGATATTTTAGGTAAGAAATAAATTCTCTGATATTCTTTATCTGAGATGGACTCAATTATTTACAAAACAAGAGTTGAATTGGTTTGTATATTGAAGCACTTTGAACTATAAAGTTATGTAAATATGGAGTGTTATTAGAGCTAATTAGGTGTAAACTATAACATGGTAGATGAAAGAAAAAAAAGATATGAGAATGTCACATGAGATTCTGAAAACACCAAAAGAAACATTATATATAAAGGAATTACTAAGTAATTATTGAAGCCAAATTTTTAAAATGCACTTCTCAGAAATAAAAAAGAGGAAAAAAGCTAAATGTGTATTTTAAGGTTATGGAAAAAGAATTTTTAGTGGATTTTCCACAAGCAATTATCTACTGCTTGATGGATACAATGTATGCTTATTGGGCAATATTTAATACAATCAAACAGCATTCACTGAAGGATATTGAAGGATTTCAATGATGAAATTGGAGAGATGTTTGTCTAAATGGACAGCCTAAAATTAAAATAATGATGTGGTAGGCTGAACAGTCTTCAAAGATATCTCATGGGACCTATGAAGGTTATGTTGCAAGGCAAAAAGGAATTTGCCGGTATACTTAACATTACAGACCTTAAGATAGAGAAAAATAGCTTGGAGTATCCAGGTGGACCTAATCTAATGCATGATCCTTAAAAGCAGAGAACTATGCTCAGCTGGAAGCAGAAGAGAACTGAAAGAGAAGTTAGTGAAATTCCTAACCTGAGAAGGATTTGTTGCATGATTGATGCTCTGAGATTCAGGGTCCTAGGTTTAATGACCAAAAAATGGGCCTTGAGGAACAAGTGCAGTACTCAGCTATTAGCTAGCAAGAGAATGAGGATCTCAGTTCTAAGACCCTCAAAGAAGTGTCCTTTATCAACTCCAAATGAGCTTAGAAACAGATTCTTCTCAGACCCTCACAATAAGGGTCAAGCTGGATAACATCATGATTTTGGACTTCTGAAACGCAGACAGGGAAACCAGTTATCCAATCTGGAGCCTACAGCAATCTGAGATATGAAGCTTAGAATATGTTAAACTGCTAAATTTGTGGAAATTAGTTATGGTGGTAATACAAAACTATTGTATAAAAACCATAAGAAAACACTTGAACAGAATTAACTACATGGATGGTCAACAGAATAAGTGTGTCTCTGCGTCTTACCCTGGTCCAAGAGGCTCAAGGAATAAAGCATCCACAACGTTTATCTTTATCATGGAAAAGATTTGTTTTTCCTAATAAGTATTAAAAATACTAAGAAATTGTCAGACTTTTAGTTTTGGGAAGGGAAGTAAGGTATTTTTTTAGGCTTTTAGAAAGCTTTTGCAAAGGTCCCAAGTGACTATTATCAATTACAATTTAAATCACTGTACTTCTGTTTTTTCTTTTTTAATCACGAGGACTTAAATATTAAATTCTCCACATATATGTAATGCTATGAATTAACAAAGGGAGAAAAGAAAATTACACATAAGTCACACCTATAAGAATACCATGAAATTAAATGTATGTGAATGCAGTGAAATAAATATCCAAAATCATAGAACGAGTTTTGGCTTACCAAAGGAACTGGAAGGAGATGGTATAGAATACCCAAGATGGTGATGGGGAACAAGTGGTGACAGACAGAAAAAAAGCATTGTTGCATGAGACAGTTGTATTCTAAGTGGAAAGCACTCAGAAAAACCCTGAATCCTGGTGAATTTCAGAAATTTTTGAAAAAAGGCCAGACATGGGGTCTAAGGAAAATAATGGTAATAGGTAAGAGAAGAATTCCTTAAAAAAGGAGGTGGTAGGGAGGAAAAGAAAGCAAGGATGAGCACCTAAAATTCTATAGAAACAAAGTATTATTTCAACATTAGAAAGCACAATATTCTCTTTCTCAAAAAATATGCCATACATTAGAAAACTGCTCATACTTGCATCAACAGAAAACCCTAACACGGATTTGAAAAGTTGCCCATATTCTTCAATACTGCCTACCCAGAAATACCTTTCATTAATGTTTCAAAAAATATTAGAAATTTTAATATGAGAAAAAATAATAGGTAATATAAAATGCTAGAGGAAGAAAATAGAAAATAATAAATCATTAGAGGTAACAAAAATCCCCTCAAATTGGACAGACTGCATAACCCAGGGCTTCAGTGTGGGGAAATAAAGCCTCAAAACCTCTGACTGAAAAAACCTATGGGGGTTGTGGCAGTAGGAGACTCCCAGCCTCACAAAAAAGTTCCTTGGAGAGACTCACAGGGTCCCAGAATGTACATAAACCCACCCACCCAAGAATTAGCACCAGAAGGGCCAAATTTGCTTGTGGGTAGTGGAGGAAGTGACTGAAATCTGGCAGAGTGCTGAGCAAGCAACATTGTTCCCTCTCAGACCCCTCACCCATATACAGTGCCACAACCCAGAGACCTGAGCTGCCCACCACAGTGAATACCTAAGGCTCCACCCCTTATTATGTAACAGGCATGCAGAGACCAAAAAATTGGCCCAAATGAAAGAACAGATCAAAGTTCCAGAAAAAATACAACTAAGTGATGAAGAGATAGCCAACCTATCAAATACAGAGTTCAAAACACTGGTAATCAGGATGTTCAGAGAAATGGTTGAGTATGGTCATAAAGTAGAGGAAAAAGTGAAGGCTATGACAAGTGAAATGAAGGAAAATGTACAGGGAGCCAACAGTGAAGTGAAGGAAACTGGGACTCAAATCAATGGTTTGGAGCAGAAGTAAGAAACATTCAACCAGAACAGAATAAAGAAACAATAATTGGAAAAAAATGAGGAGAGGTTTAGGAATCTCTGGGACAACTTTAAACATTCCAACATCCAAATCATAACGGTGCTAGAAGGAGAAGTGGAAGAGCAAGAAATTGAAAACTTATTTGAACAAATAATGAAGGAGAACTTCTCCAATCTGGCAAAAGAAATAGACTTCCAGGAAGTCCAGGAAGCTCAGAAGAGTCCCAAAGAAGTTGGATGCAAAGAAGCACACACCAAGGCACATCATAATTACATTACCCAAGATCAAAGATAAGGAAAGAATCTTAAAAGCAGCAAGAAAAAAGGAGAGGGTTACCTACAAAGGAGTTCCCATAAGACTCACAGCTGATTTCTCAAACCTTACAGGCAAGAAGGGGCTCTAAAGAAGTATTCAAAGTCATGGAAGGGCAAGGACCTCCAACCAAGATTACTCTATCCAGCAAAGCTTTCATTTAGAATGGAAAGGCAGATGAAGTGCTTCCCAGATGAGGTCAAGTTAAAGGAGTTCATCATCACCAAGCCCTTTTTATATGAAATGTTAAAGGGACTCATCTAAGAAAAGAAGAAGATAAAAAATATGAACTGTAGAATGACAAGAAACTCACAACTATCAACAACCAAACCTAAAAAAAAAAAACAACAAAAAAAGTGAACTAAGAAAACAAGTGGAACAGAAACAGATTCACAGAAATGGAGATCACAGGGAGGGTTATCAGTGAGGAGGGGGAGGGAGAGAATGGGGGAAAAGTTACAGGAAATAAGAAGCATAAATGGTAGGTACAAAATAGACAGGGAGAGGTTAAGAATAGTATGGGAAATGGATAAGCTAAAGAACTTTATGTATGACCCATGGAGATGAACTAAGGTAGGGGAATGATGGTGGGAGGGGGTACAGGGCAGAGGAGAATAAAGAAGAGAAAAAATGGGACAACTATAATAACATAATCAATAAAATATATTTAAAAATAAAAAAATAATTACAAAGAAACACACACAAAAATAAAGTTCATATGGAGAGACAAAATACTAAGAATAGACAAGAAAATACTGAAGAAGAACAAAGTCAGAGGACTGGCACTGTACAACTTCAAGAGTTACTATAAAGGTACATTATCAAGACAGTGTGGTATAAAAACTACCCCCTCAAATCATAAATAAGTATTCTTAATGTATTGATGACAGTAAGAGATATCTCAAAACAGAAATTTTAATCCATGTTTAAATGGATATGAAACAAGAAAATAATTACTAAACCAAGCAAAGAATGTAAAAAATAACAGAAAGACTCATGTCAGCAGTTAAGGTTAAATGACAAGATGTGCTAGTGAGATTAAATTAAACTCAAATGATAAGGAATACTGAGAAGAGAAATAAAAGAACAAAAAGAGGAAATTGAAAGTTAGAAGAAAAAATCAGTAAAGAAAATAAAATAATTGAAAAACATAATCATTATAGGAAATAGACAAATATACAAAATATAGGATACTGAGGAACTAAGAATATGGGAACTGAGGACCTCCCTGGAGTTTCTTGTTGCCTTCTATAACTCAGACCTCCTGGCAATGAGAATATAAGCTATTGAAATTAGCTAATAATTAGGGTAATTTATATTAAAACAAGAATAAGATTCAATTTCACAGTAATCAGAAAAAGGCTTATATTAATGTCAAATCTGTATCAGCATACCCACCTGCCATTAATTAATGTCAGGTAAATGAGCTGAAAATGAAAGTAAACTGTCCAATAATAATTCCCTGAAGGCCCTGAATTATTCCCTAAATGATTTCACTGAACAGAATCTCATCATAGAGAAAATTTGTTTTTTTCTAATTTGTTAAATAATAAATTCACCAAATTGATAAAAAGCTTGTTTTTCTTAATGTCTTAGAGACTCTTTGAAGTGTGCTGTGTATTTCTGAGAATTATAATTTTTATGCATTTAGAATTTCAAGTGCCAACCATATTATGATTAGTTTCAAAAATTATTTGGGGTTTATGTTTTAAAAAAAAATTAAATCCATTTTACAGAGTTTTTGACTTTCTTAATGTTTGAATTTGCATTCTTGGATGGAAGAAGTTATCAATAATTTGAAGGATTTTGCTAACAATTTGCCTAAAGAATCTTGATAATTCACAACTTATAATAAAATAAAAATGTGCCCTGGCTGGTGTAGCTTAGTGGATTAAGCGCGGGCCTGTGAACCAAGAGATCACGGTTCGATTCCCAGTCAGGGCACATGCCTGGGTTGCAGGCCAGTTCCCAGTAGGGAATGTACAGGAAGCAACCATACATTGATATTTCTCTCCCTCTCTCCTTCCCTTCCCCTCTGAAGATAAATAAATAAAATCTTAAAAAAAAATAAATAAAATAAAATAAAAATGTGTTTCATATTGCTTAATTTCTTGAAGAAGTTGGAACACATGTTTATACCTTCTCAAAATCCCATAAACCAGTGGGACTTATGTGCCTTTATCTGGAGAAAATATCTTCACCTGGACATAGGTCCCGTGTGTTTTACACTTCCTGGTTCCTCACTCCCAGTTCTTTTCTTGTTGCTCCTCTCCAACAGGTGATTTATATTTCTTGGGGGGTCAAAAACTGGCACTTTTATCACTTTGCAATATTACCTACTCTTTTTTATTTAAAAAACTGTAGTTTCTATTTTATTAAGTTTTAGCATTTAACATTTTTTAGAACAGAAGTTTAGATAGTGGAACCACTTTTTAAATGTTTTTCTTAAAAGATAAAAACAACTGTTATTTCCAAGACAATTATCTCAAAGTTTATTTAGTTTTTCATGCTAAATTAACTTAACTTCAAGTATACATACTCTGCCTATCAAAATAATAACTATAGAAATTTATCGATTCTTCCTAATAGGTGGAGGAAGATAAAAGGGAACAAAAAGTTTTGGAAACATCAGTTTCAATATGTCAAAACATTACTCCTCTACAAAATTATTTTTTTAATAATTTTTAAAAAATTTTTAAAGATTTTATTTATTTATTTTTAGAGAGGGGAAGGGAGGGAGAAGGAGAGAGAGAGAAACATTAATGTGTGGTTGCCTCTCATGTGGTCCCCACTGGGGACCTGGCCTGCAACCCAGGCATGTGCCCCAACTGGGAATCGAACCTGCGATGCTTTGGTTCGCAGCCCACACTCAATCCACTGAGCTATGCCAGCCAGGTACAAAATTATTTTAACAAATGCATAGCACTTGTAAAATCTGAATATTAGTTTCTCATTTCTCTCTTCTATAAGGAAATAAATATTATCAACACCTTGGAACCTTTGTGGTAACACAGGGCATTTTCACATCTGACAGTTATTCAGTAAGCCAGTAAGTACACTGCTACAAAATACTGTCAAAGCGAAATACATAATATAAAATCAAAACATGCAGTTTTGTCCTCCATGAGTTCATATCCTAATGCAAGAAATAGACGTATGTCTAAACACCAAACATATTGCAAGTGCTGTGATAGAAGTCCAAATTCAATGCTATGTTAGATATTAATTCCAAGTGATGGGATTTGGAAAGAGTTCTGAGAATTGAGTAATATATAATTGGGTTCTGATAGAAACATCAAATATGGTCCTCAAACTCCCATTTAAGAAGGAGCTCCTACCCTTCTCGACAGCATGGATGGATCTGGAGAGTATTATACTGAGTGAAGTAAGCCAGGCAGTGAAAGACAAATACCATATGATCTCAACTATAAGTGGAACCTAATGA
This sequence comes from Trachops cirrhosus, assembly GCA_028533065.1. Taxonomy (NCBI): domain Eukaryota; kingdom Metazoa; phylum Chordata; class Mammalia; order Chiroptera; family Phyllostomidae; genus Trachops; species Trachops cirrhosus. The sequence goes on from JAPYXV010002505.1 coordinate 7,575, forward strand.
ATAAAACAAACAAGCAAGTAAAATATAACCAGAAACATTGAAATAAAGAGAAAATTGACAGTACACAGAAGAGAAGGGGAGAGGGATAATGGGGGAAAAATAGGGGAAGGGTCATCAAAAAACATATATAAAGGACACATGAACAAAGCCAAAGGGGTTAGTATTGAGGGTGGTAAGGGGGTGGAGAGCAGGCGGGGAGTGGTGGGGGGAAAATAGGGACAAACTGTACCTGAATAACAATAAAAATATAAGGTTATAAATTATTTAAGGTTAAATTTAGGAAAACAAAAATGTTTAGCAGAATGAGAACCAGTGTTAAAAATGTATTGGGAAACAAAGATTGTTAAAATTTCGTTACAAGTAGCCTAGGTAATGTATTATGTAAATATATGTCCTATGGCTGGGTTTTAATGGGAACTTATTACCTAGACACAAACTGGGTATTTCTCACATGTGACCCAATACATTGACTTTAACAAAGATTGGTTGAATCAGACTTGAAAATAGCTGTTCAATATATTGGTCGCATAATTCCTACTCAAGTTAGAAAGTCTATAGTGACATAATGCATTTTACCAACACTTCCCCCTTATATCTCTGTCTTCTTTTCCTTCTCCTTTTCATCCTTTCCTTTTATCCAAAAAGTTCTATTTCATATTGAGATATGTGACATCAGTATTGTGTGTGTTCATGTCTCTTTTGCAAGGCAGACTTCATTTTGTAACCTTCGTATAGGGCCAGGGGCCTACTCAGGTCCTGAACTCCAAGCAGTAACCTTGACTGTGGTCTATCATCCTACTCAAATCACTTAAAGCTTCCAATACCCTGCAGGATTCAAAAACTTGATGAACACTTTTTGCTTTTAAAGTATTGCTTGTAGTGCCCCGGGCTGCAGTCCTACTTCACCACTTTGTTCTTCTTTTCCTTTTTGCCACTCCCCTCCAGATGCTTAATTTGTCTTTATATACAGTGAGATATAAAGAGCATGAACTCTAGATATAGACTATGTTAGATTTGAATTCTGCCACCACCATTAACCATGTGATATGAGATAAATTAAACAACTACACTTGGACTCAGTTCTTACTGTAATAATTAGAGCAATAATAAATATCAATAGTACCCAATAAATATTAATCAATAAATATCAATAGTACCCTACAGAGATGTCATGGGATTAAATGAAATATGTATAAGTTTTGAGAATACCTAACATATTCTAATTATTCTAACACATGGAAACATACATGTTCCATGTATCTTTTCCTGGATTTCTCTGTCTTTTTTTTGCTCTTAAATTGATCATGTAGAAAACAAACCTTGTGTATATATAATCCTATTATTAGCCTAGAAATAATGTTTAAAAATCAGTCAAGAAAAGATATCTCTTGGTTGGTGGACTAGATATTCTAGAAGCTTTCCTATTAAATTACATACAAAATACACTTTACTGCATTTCTGTACCCTCTACAAAGCAATGTAATTCTATAAGACCAAAAAGTAAATAAAGGGGAAAAAAGAAATGCAGGAAAGAAGGAAGGAAGGAAGGGAGGAAGGAAGAAAGAAAAGAAGGGGATACTGAATTAAGGAGATGGGCACCTATGCAAGAAGCAAGTGGCAGTACAAGGAAAGCAGGAACAAAAATAGAAAGCAATGTTAGCTTGATGGTGAAAGCCTGTATCAAAAGAGACTTTGATCAAGAGGATATGGGGCAGGGATACTTAAAAGAAGCTAAGGTATCTCTTAAGCAAAAACAAGTCACCTGTCAATATAAGCATCTTCAATATAGGCCCTCAGTATTCTCACATAACACACTCATAAAATATGAATTACTATAAAAATGAGAAAGCACAGGAATCTGGAATCTATGAATAAGATCAGAAACAACCAGCAGGAGAGGTAAGCATCCATAGACATCAGATATGGTATGAACATATATATTTCCAGGCTCCAATACTTACTGGATGGCTTGCACAGCATATTAGATACAATGCAATAACTCCTCATAATGCAGCATGGAGACAGAGACTGAAAATATAAAAATAAGGTGAGTGACAAAGTGGCTGAGAAGTTAAGAATAAAAATCAATATGCAAGTTACTTGAAGTCCAGAAAGAACATAGAGAAGAGGTAATAATTGAAAACATAATGCTAAGAATTTTCCAATACTAGTCAAAATCATCAATTGGTAGTTAAAGAAATTATCTTTAATATTAACAATGTATAAATGCTAAAAAAATTAGAAACTAAATAAAATGTTATCTTAACATACAATAACAAGAACAGATCTTGTACCAAATACAGATAATTAGGCTGATAATATAGTTTTCAGTATTATGCTGAAAATCAGGATGTTCAGAAATTTCAATTAATTGAAAATTGTGGACTGACCAAAACTATCTTAAAGACAGAAGGTAAAACAAATGATATTTTCAGGTAAGAAAGCCTGACAGAATTGTTCCATACATTATAATGCTTTTAGATTATTTTGTCACCTTCTGTCTTATACCTGAAAATTCTGTGTATGTAATTTTTAAAGTGGTTTATATTGTGTACTCTGTTTGCTATAAATTTCTATGAATTCTAAGCATTTTGACAAATGCTTAATGTCTTATATTCACCATTACATTGCTATACAGAATAACCTCATTACACTAAAATTCCCTGTTCTTAACCTCTGCACTGCTCCCCCCAAAAACTCCTGGCAACCACTGGTCTGTTGGCCAAATTTAATTTTTACTTTTTCCAAAATATAGCAAAAAGCATTTAGGATTAATTAATGTAATGTCTTTTTGTGACTTGATAATTCATTTTTAATTGATAAATAATACTCTAGTTTATATGTGCTACAGTTGGTTTATTCTTTATTCATTATCCAATCTACTTATGGAAATCTTGGTTAAGTTTTTAGCAATTATGCATAATACTGCTATGAATATACATGTGCAGGTATGGATAATCATTTTTAAAAACTAACCAGGTAATACTTAGAATTATGGAAATATTATGTTTAACTTTATAAGATTGCCAAAATGTCTTCCAATGAAAACATGCCATTTAGCAATCCCACCGACAATTAAGAAAGTTTTCTATTGTTCTGCATCCTCACCAGAATTCGGTATTGTTAACTTTTTGGAATGAGACCATTCTAATATGTGTGTAGGAATATATATTTGCTTTAAATTGTGATTTCCTAATGACAAACAATGTTCGGTGTATTTTCATATGCATATTTGCATATTGTCTTTGGTAAGATGTCTGTCCAGGTTTTATGTCCATTTTTAAATTGAGTTGTTTGTTTCCTTACTGTTGAGTCTTAAAAGTGTTATGTATATTTTCCTTTAGAAGTACTTCATCAGATATGTGTTATAAAAGTATTTTTTTCCAATCTGTGGCTTGTCTTTACATTCTTTTAACAGTATCTCCCAGAGACAGAAAATTTTCATTTTAATAATGTCAAACACAATTTTTTCCAGACATTGTATTATTAGTATTGTTTTTAAAAACTCATCACCAGCCCTTGCCAGGTGGCTCAGTTGGTTGGAACATTGTCCTGTGTACCAGAAAATTGTGGGTTCAATTCCCTGTCAAGGCACATACCTAGGTTGTGGGCTCAATCTTCAGTCAGGGCGTGTACAGCAGGCAAGTGATCCATGTTTCTCTCTCACATCAGTTTCGTCTCTCTCTCTCTCTCATACCTTCTCTCTAAACATAATAAAAAAATGTCTCCTCAGTTGAGGATTGGGAAAAAAAAAGCCTCATCTCCAAATCCAAATTTATATAGACTTTTCTTACGTTTTTTGAAAGGTTTTATTGTTTCACATTTTACATCTCACTCTAAGATTCATTTTGTTTAATATTTCTGTAAGGGGTAAAAGGTCTGTTTGTAGGTTTATTATTTTATATGTAGATATTCAGTTGTTTCAGCACCATTTCTTGAAATAACTAGACTTTTTCCATTGGATATTAGCCCTTCATCGAACACTTTTTCACTATATTTATATGGGTCTATTTCTGAGCTCTCTGATACATTCCATGGATAAATATAACCTCCTACCATGTCTTCTGTCTTTACTTTCACTAATACTATGCTATTTTGATTACTGTGGACATAAGTCTAAAAATTGGGTAGTGTGATTTTCCACTTATGTTCTTCATCTCTTGTATTCTGTTAGTTATTTTAGGACTTTTGCCTTTCTATATGAATCTAGAATCAGTTTGTCAATATCTATGTATATAATAGTTTATTGGGATTTTGATTGAGACTGTATTGAATTTATAGATCAAGTTGGAGGAATTGTCATCTTAACAACGAGTCTCCCAATCCAGGAATACAGAGTAGCTCTCCATTTATTCAAATCTTCATTGATTTTTTGCAGTGGTTTGTAGTTTTCCACATATAGGTTTGTTAAAAGTTTTTAGATTTACAACTGTGCATTTCATTTTTGCTGTTACTATAAGTGGCATTATTTTATTAATTTCAAATTCCAAGATTTTATTGTTGGTATTGGAAAATAATTAAATTTTTATATAACTTATATCCTGTAATATTGCTATAATTGCTCATTAGTTTCAAGAAGTCTTTTTTATTAATACCTTAGAATCTTATACATAGACAATCATATCACCTCTGAAAAAAGTTCTATTTCTTCCTTTTCTATCACTGTAACTTATAAGTATGATACTAAGTCTACATTTTTGTAGATAGTCTATTAATAGAGGAAGTTTCCCTCTACTCCTACTTTATGAGATCTTTTAAAATCATGAATGACTGTTGGATTTTTGTCAAATGCCTTTTCTGCATCTAATGACATAGTGTATTACAATTGATTTTTGGTTGTTTACCAACCTTGCATATTTGGAATAAATGCCACTTGGTCATGGTATATAATTCTTTTCACACATTGTTTTATCTATGTTCATGAAAGATATTGGATTATAGATATCCTTTTGGGGGATGTCTTTGTCTATTTTTGGTATTAGAATAAAGCTGGCCTCAAAGAATGTTAGAAAGTATTTTCTCTGCTTCTATTCTCTGAAACTGACTACAAGAATTGGTATAATCTTTTCCTCAGACATTTTAGTGATTAATGTTTCAAATAGCTCTTCTGCTTCATTCTCTTATTCTTCTCCTGTTGGTATTGAAATTATACATGTGTTACATATTTGAATTTGTCTGACAGTTCTTAGTTATTCTATTCTGTTTTTTTATTCTACTTTCTCTCTGCATTTGTTTATAATATTCTTACCGAAAATGTATTTAAGCACTTTATTTTGATTTCTTGGTAATATCCTTTCTACTTTTGAGCTTTATCAATGGCATTCTTCATTTGTCAACATTTTTTTCTAGCATTTTCTTTTTCTTTTTTTTTTTTACAGAAATATATATGTAGCAATAATAAAAATTATGGCTACAATTTATTACATATTTACTATTTTTTTAATTTTTATTTTAGTTTATTCAGTACAGTTTCTATCCTTTATTCCCATTCC
>JAPYXV010002506.1:0-13066 GCA_028533065.1 Trachops cirrhosus
GACCTGAAGAACATTATGCTAAGTGAAATAAACCAGCCAGAGAAAGACAAAAGCCATATGATTTCACTTATATGTGGAATCTAATAAACAAAAGAAACACAAACAAAATAGTTTTGGTTTTTGTTTGCTTGTTTGTTTGTTTGTTTGGGATTTTTTTTGGGAGGGGGCTCTGATGAAGCCAAAAAGCTCTAAAGGAGACTTTTTTTGGCTCCTCTACCTTGTTTCCAAATTGCTGATTTGATCCTCTATTTATCTAGCCTGCTGTTGATTCTTTTCAGTGTATTCTTCATTTCAAATATTGTAAGCCTCCTTTTTTCACTAGTTCTTTTTTTATGTTGTTGAAGTTCTCACTAATTTCTTTGAGCATAATTATAGTCATTGTTTTAAATTCTGTATCTTGTAGCTTTCTTGCCTCCATTTCATTTCATTTCTTTCTGGGGATTTATTTGTCTTGCTCTTTCATTTGGGACATGTCTCTTTGTCTCCCCCCTTTTGGCTGCCTTTTTCTATTTGTCTCTGTGTATTAGGTAGATCTGCTATGCTTTGGCATGGTGGTATTATGTTGTAGGTGTCTCATGGGGCTCATAGGTGCATTTTCCCTCATTGCCTGAGTTAGGTGCTCCAGGAATATTCTTTGTGTGGGTTATGTGCACCCTTCTGTTGTAGTTGAGTACTGATCGCTTTTGACTAGTCCATGGGTTGTCCCACCAGGAGATCAACACCAAGAGCAATGCATGAGCTGCTGTGCAGAGGTTCCACAAAGCTGATTTTGCCCCAACAGGGTCTGCTGTCTGTCAAAATCTACTTTTGTGTGTGCCATTTGTGGGACTCATTGGGTTGTGCTCTGATGTTTTCTAAACCATTGGTTGAGTTTATTTTGAGGTCTCTTGTGAGGGGATCCATTGCCAGTCAATGTCAGGTATTGTCAGTGATAGGCCCCGGGCTACCTGTTTGGAGTTACAAAGCAATCCACGGTTTGTGGGTGCCTCTGCTAGGCCTAGGACGGACCTAGTGGTGCACCCAGGCCAATTTCCATTAGCAATGAACCTGGGGGTAAATGAGCAAAAGGCCAAAGCCTCTCCAAGATCCAGTCTCACCTGTTAGATGCCTATTAGACTCAGTCACTGAAATAGCTGGAGGGAGTTGTTTATGGAAGGTATTCAATGAGTCACCAGGTAAGAATGAGTGGTGTTCACCAAACTGATACAGATTCAAACTCAGCACCAGTGCTGGTTGTGAGGCCACTCAACAACAGTGTCAGGGTACACCAAAGTCAGCTGCCACCCGGCCTGTACCCATTGGCTTTCACTGTGGGGCAGGATCTCAGAGATTCATCAGGCTGAGAACAGCAGTGTTCATCAGACTCAAACAGACCAAGACCTGGCCATGTGAAAGGAAAGCTCTGTATAGGAATGGTGGTGCTGGTCTGGTGTGCACAGAAAAAATGGCCCCACCCCAAAACCACACAACTCGGTTTTTCCCAGCATGTGTCCAGACATCCTGGAGTCTTCTGCACCAGAAGACCAAGCTGACCACAGCCCACTGACAATATTACAGCACAAGCTCACCAAGGCAGGCCCACTGGGAGTCAGGAGGGTACAGCTATTGAATCACCAAAGGAAAGTCAGAGTGCCACTACTCTGACCCAAAGGGGTGGGATGATTTGGACAAGGACACAGTGCAAGTTGCCTGCCCAGTGGGATGGGTGTCAGGGCGTTGCGTGGGGCTAATCTGCTCTATTGTGGTGTGGAGTGAGAAGGGGAAATGATCTCCACCCCAAAGCCACACAAAACTGTCTCTGATTCTCCCTGAATGGGTCCTCAAGATCCCTCCAGGAAAGTCCATGCATTACACAGGCTCAGGCAGCATACTCCTCTGCAGGACATGAGCTCAGCTGGGTGGGGTGTCAGGGGTGCTGGGAGGGTGGGGTTTGTGCATTCACCCAGGTCCATGCAGTTTGAAGGAAGTGCTTTGCCCAGGAAAGATGGGATCTGTGAGCATTGAAGGAGAACATCTCAGCACAGGGACACTGGTGCATGTCCCTTCATCTCTCTTCCTGGAGTCACACAGCCCATTTGTCCTCTCAGGATCCAATCCTCCCTGCACCACCTTCTTTTTGCCAGAGCACAAGGTGAGTGGCTGCAAAAGAGATTTTATGTGCTGGGCATGTAAGGAGACACCTGGGTTTGTGCCCTGACTGGTGTGGCTCAGTGAACTGAGTGCCGGCCTGTGAATCAAAGGGTCACCAGTTCAATTCCCAGTCAGGGCACATGCCTGGGTTGTGGGCCAGGTCCCCAGTAGGGGGAGCATGAATGGCAACCACATATTGATGTTTCTCTCCCTCTTTTTCCCCCTCCTTCCCCTCTCTCTAAAAGTAAATGAATAAAAGATAGAAGCTGTACTGAATAATCTAAAATAAAATATTTTTAAAAATATAAAATAAAAGTAAATGAATAATATCTTTAAAAAAAAAAAGAAGACACCTGGATTTCTAGCAGATCATTGTCTCTCCCTGGCAGACAGAATCCCCACCAGCTTTCATAGCCAGATGTTATGTGGGTACTTTTTCTCAGCTCTGGTGCCTAGTCTGGGGAGACCAGAGTGAGGTTGAAACCCCATGTTCTTCAGGGTGACTTCAGAGAATCCCTCTGGACTCTCAGCCACCACACACAAATGAGAGGCCAGCACTTTTCACTTCCATACCCCTCTTACCAGTCTTAGTGCAGCTTCTTCTATAAATCCTTGGTTATAAGACTTATGTTCAGCTAGTCTTCAGTTGGTTACTCAGGTTGATTGTTCCATAATTTAGTTGTAATTCCAGTTTGGGCCTGGGATGAGGTGAGTGCAATTTGACCTACTGGGCTGCCATCTTCTCCCACTAAAAATATATACTTAACCACTTTTGTTTCCTGTGAGACTTTTCTACCAAAGGCTTTTATCCTATTGTTCTAATGAGGACCACTTGTATTTAATGTATTATTAAGTATGAGTGTTAGGTCTCTTTTTACATATTAACTTCTTTAATCTTCAAAAGGGCAGCCCTATGACATAACCACTATGTTTATTTCAAATATACAGGTGGAAAACTTAAAGCTATAGAAAATTTTAGCAACTTTTCCAAGGTCTTACATCTAGAAAGAAACAAAGATGGAATTTGAACCCAAATGTCTGATTTCAAAATCTATGCTATTAATAATACATTGTACTTCTTCCTTTTTCTCTTTTTGGATCTTGCACCTGTTTTGTTGTGACAAGCCTGTTAAAGGTTCTAGACACCTATTTTAAGATCTTCATTTACAATCCATGCACATGTAGCTATATACACACTACAAATACCTCTATGTAGAGCATGCACTGCTTCTTTGGAAAGTCTACTAAGGAACCCGAATTTGCCCTGTGATTCAGGGAGTGGATCTTTCTCACCTCATATATGTTGCCATTTGTAGAGATAGCTCGGATGCTGAAGCATTGATATCCATATAATAAATGAAACCATTACAGTATATAAATTCAAAATGTTTTTATTACCCCCCAAAAAAGATGCTGTGCCCTCTGATAGTCATTGCCTAGTGTCCCATCCCCACAGCCAGTAGCAACCACTAATCTACATTTTGTCACTACATTTGCTATCCTGTGCATTTCAAACTCATGGAATCATACATGGCCTGTGGTGTCTGCTTTATTCACACAGCAGAATGTTTTCAAGGTCCATTTATTTTATAACATGTATCAGTACTTAACCCCTGTTATGCTCAAATAATATTTCATTGTAGAATGTAATGCATTTTGTTTATCTACTCATCAGTTAATGGGCATTTTGGTTGTTCCCATTTTGAGGCTGTTATGAATAATACTGCTATGAACATTCATCTACAAGTTTTTTTGTGGACGTAAGCTTTAAATTCTCTTGGGTGCTTACCCCAGAGTGGAAATGCTGGATCATATGGTAAGTCTATGTTTAACATTTTGAAGAATAGTTGAACTGTTTTCCAAAGTGGCTAAACATTTTATGTACGATTTTGTCAAAATCTTTTTCTGCATCTATGGAGATGATCATTTATTTTATTGATATAGTGTAGAAAAGTGGTGAAAGCAGACATTCCTGTCTTGTCTTTGCCATTGAGTATAATTGGCTGTAGGTTTCTCCTATATGGCCTTTGTTATGTTGAAGTATGATCCCTCTATTCCCACTTTGCTAAGAGTTTTTATTGTAAATACATGTTGGATTTTATCAAATGCCATTTCCGCATCTATGGATATGATCATGTGATTTTTGCCTTTCATTTTGTCTAAGTGATGTACCACATTTATTGATTTGTGAATATTGTACCAACCTTACATCCTGGGATAAATCCCACTTGATCATGGTGTATGATCTTTTTAATGTATTGCTAGATCCAGTTTGCTCATATTTTATTCAGGATGTTAGCATCTATGTTCATCAGGAATATTGACATATAATTTTCTTTCTTTGTTGTGTCTTTATCTGGTTTTAGATTTAAGAGAATACTGGCCTCATAAAAAGAGCTTAGAAGTCTTCCTTCCTCTTGAATTTTTTGAAACAGTTTGAGAAGAATAGGTGTTAGTTCTTCCTTGGATGATTGGTAAAATTCTCCAGTGAAGCCACCTGGCGTAAGACTTTTGTGTGCTAGAAGAACACAGCTCAATAACAGGAAGACAAAAAATCCAATTAAAAAATGGGCAAAAGACCTGAACAGACATTTCTCCAAAGAGGACATACAGCTGGTGAATAGACATATGAAAAATGCCAAATGTCACTAATCATCAGAGAGATGCAAATTAAACCCACAATGAGATATTACCTAACACCTGTCAGAATGGCTACCATTGATAAATCAATAAACAATGAGTGTTAGTGAGGATGTGGAGAAAAGGGAACCCTAGTGCTCTATTGGTGGGAAGACATTCTGGTGCAGCCACTGTGGAAAACAATATGGAGTATCCTCAAAAAATTAAAAGCAAAACTCCCTTTAGACACAGTTATTTCACTTCTGGAAATATTCCCTAAGAATCCCAAAATATCAATATAAAAAAGTACATGCACCCCTGTGTTCACAGTAGCATTCTTTACAATAGTCAAGGTATGGTAACAGCCTCAGCACCCATCAGTAGAGGAGTGGATAAAAAAGCTATGTTATATTTACACAATGGAATACTATGCAGCAATAAAAGAAGAAGAAACTCTTACTTTTGAGACAGCATGGATGAACATGGAAAATATTATGCTAAGTGAAATAAGCCAGTCAGTAAAAGACGAATACCATATGATTTCACTTATAGGTGTAATCTAATGAACAAAATAAACTGACAAACAGAATAGAAACAGAAGCATAGATACATGGAACAGACTGATAGCTGCTGGATGGGAGTTGGGGACTGGATGAAAGAAGATAAAGGGATCAACCAAAGAACAGTTATAGAAAATACGTGACTCGTGGACATGGAGAATGATATGGGGATTGCCTGAGTGAGAGGAGAAGGTGGGGCTGGGTGGAGGTGGGAAGAGGGAGGAAAAGCAGAGCAACTCTAATACCATTTTAAAAGTGTAGTGGAGTACTTTGATTTTATCATCTTGAATCAATGTTGAATTCCTGGAATAAATTCCACTTAGTTATGATATATAATTCTCCTTACATGTTGTTACACTAAGTTTGCTGGCATTATGTTGGTATTATGTATCTGTATTTATGAGGCACGTTGCCCTGTGGTTTTCTTTTTTGCAATATGTTTGTCTGGTTTAGATATCAGGGTTATAATGGCCTCATAGGATGATTTAAGAAGTATTTTCTACTTATATGATTTTAAAGAGTTCATACAATATTGTGGATATTAATTTCTCTTTAAACATATAATAGAGTTAACCAATGAAGATGTCTGGAAACCTGAAAACTTCCCTGTGGGAAATATTTAATAACTAATTCAATTTCTTTGCATTTTAAATGTTTATTTAGATTTTATTTTCCTTCTTGAGTTATCTCTAAAGACATGCCTATAAAATATAAATATAAAAATATGTATAAGACATTTTAAGATAAACAAAAACTGACAGATTTCATTGCCAGCTGACGTGTACAACAAGAAATGCTAAAGGATGACTACCAGCTAATGAAAAATGACAGAAGGTCTAAATGAAGAAATGAAGATCTCTGGAAATGGTGAATAATTATGTTACCTATTTCAAACAGAGAACAAGCTTTGAGTGCAAAATTATTATTATACTATTTTGACTGCACAAAACAAAATGAATACTTAAATAGACAAAAGAACATATTCATAAAAAGATATTATGATTTTTTAAATAAAATAAAAGTATATTAGGAATCTAGATGTAATGTACACATTTTATTTATAAATATACAAAAATATATAAAATAATATATGATGTCATTCCAACAAAAAAGTCAGTCATACAGAAGATGTTTTGAAATAGCATCACAATGTCAAAATGTTTTTGGGTCATTATGATATAGAAAACATTTCTTCTCATTCTAATTTATGAATATTAAAATGTTTAAATAATAACCACACAACAGTTTAACAATGCAAACTATCATAAATGAATACTTACTTAAACATCACTTCACTCAGGCCTGTTGTCAAATAGATTATGCTTAGGAATTTGGTTTCCTGTGTATTTAAAAAATAAGTTACAGCCCCAGCTGGTGTGGCTCAGTGGGTTGAGTGCCGGCCTGCAAACCAAAGGGTCACCAGTTCGATTTCCAGTCAGTGCGCATGTCTGGGTTGCAGGCCAGGTTCCCAGTTGGAGGTGTGTGAGAGGCAACCACACATTGATATTTCTCTCCCCTTCTTCCTCCTTCCTTCCCCCTCTCTCTAAAAATAAATTTAAAAATATTTTTAAAAAATGATAAAAAAATAAAAAGTAAGTAAGAGTCTTCATTGTTAGGATGGCTGTCTAGATAACTATATTTGCCCTCCAAAAATGTATATTAAAATAATTAATTCATATATATAAAACTTCAACATCTATAGGGATAATTATTAAAGGACAAGAATAAGCAGCCTATACCTATAAACACAAGGTACAGTTATATTTCAAAGACAGGGAAGGATATGAATGTTTTTCAGTGTTTTACAGATTTTAAGCCAGGGCAAGAATATGCAAAGGGCAAATTCCTAATGAATTGAGTGGGGTTGCAAGCAGTGTCTCCACTACACAAAACCTATATCCTAGTTGGGTTTTGTGGTAGATGTCACAGTGTGTCATCTATATCCCTCTCTCAGATCTAAAGTTCTCATTCTTCCAACTACTGAGAATGACTGAGAGCCTTTAGGTGAGTCTCTGATTATCTCTTGCCTACTGAGACCTTGCTAGCCCAAGATCAAATCCCTTTCCCAGCGGAGCCCCCAGTATAACATGTTGAAGAAGCATACTCAATTTACCCCAATTCAGGACAACTGTGATGGGCCACTCTGACTCCAGAGATTTCTGTTATAAACATCTGGCTGACACTTGTTGCCACTTCATCACAAATTATTTTCTCCATTTTTTTCATCCACTTCACCTACACAATGATATTGAAAGCAAAGCTGTGTTAGTTTTCTAATGCTGCTGTTAACAAATTACCAAAAATTCAGTTTCTTACATCAACACAAATTTATTTTCTTACTGTTCTGTTTGTTAGAAAGCTGCTGCATTTCTTACTGAGCTAAAATTAAGGTGTTGAAATGCAAGGTCTGCATTCCTTTCTGGAGACACTAAGGGAGAAAGTTTTCTGTTGTTTTTTCGAGTTTCTGGAAGTGGCCTGCACTCCTTAACTCATGACTTTCTGCTCCATTTTCAAGCCAATAAAGAAGGGGTCAGCCCTTTCCATAGGGTGTTACTCTGGTTTTGCTTTTGTCATCACATCTCCTCTCTGACTCTAGTTTTTCTTCCATTGTCTACTTTTAAAGACATATGTAATTACCCTGACCCACCTGGATAGCCCAGAATACTCCCTCAATCTCAAAGTCAACTGATGAACAACCTTAATTCCGTCTGCAATGTTAATTCCTCTTTGCCATAAAACATAACACATCCAGATTCTGGAGATTAGTATATGGACATCTTAAGGGGGGATTATTCCATTTACCACAACATCAGAATAAGAGGCTTACATGCAGATCCCCATCACAATGTTCTTTCTAAGGAAACCAACCTGCAAAGGCTGCTTAACCACTGTCTTTGAAGAGCTTAACAAGAAACCACAATGGCAAAGAAAAACTCACAATAAATAGTTCCCAAATGTTCAAAGATTATCTACAATATTAAAAAAGAGCAAATTATATAGTAAGAGATTGTGTGAAATAGTATTAAAAATAAACCAGTTTATATCCCACCATGGTTGGAAGGCTAAATATTCTAATCTACGTTGTCTAAGGGAAGGTTTTGTCCTTGTCACCCTGATCTGTTTTTTATTTACTGCCTTCTCAAAGCTTCTCTTCTATCCCTTTGCCCTGATGAGAAAGGAGGTGGTGTCAGAGTCAAGGTTAAAGTTTATTTCACCTGAAAGGGGAGAAGGAAGAAGGACCCACCACCATTTCACCTCATTTTCATCCTCTCTGTCATATTAACTCCTACTCCTACTATCTTCATCTTCTCCAACACCACAGTGTCTTTTCTTGTATCCTATACATTTTCCATCTCTATCTCCTCTCATCTAAGTGTTTTATCATACTCACTGTGGGTGTTATTGATTAAACTACACAATAGAAGTCATATGAACATGCTAAAAACTATAAAGCAATTTAGGTTCAAAATACATGTAGTTAGTAGCCTTAAAGAGATGGGAGAGGGAGAGAGATAGGGAGTGGGGAGAGCAATTGAATTACAATTATAAAAATGTACATGCTTTTATGAAAAAGACTGAGCATAGAAATTTGTGCTGAATAATTATATTTAGGAACTGAAGAATAAAATGAAAAATGCCAAAAATAAAAATTGTGACTTTTCAGAAGAGGTGGATAAAGTCTCAAGAACAGAGTGAAATAGACAAAGTGAAGGAAGGAAAAAGAGATAAGGAATTTAACTTTAAAGTATTTACTAAAAAGTATGGGAAAAAAGTTTGGAAAGAAATATTTTTAATAACTAAGTTTGAAAACTCCTAGAAGTAATAGACACATAGTCTCAGAATGTAAAAACCAACTAAGCACAAAACATGTTTTTTTAAACTATAAATCTAGACTCAATCTAATGAAATTTTAATTAAATTTTGAAACATCAAAATCTAGATTATTTCCAAAGAACACAAGGAAAAATACTTTTAAAACAGTAAGAAAATTGTTGTTTTTCATGTTTTATTGACGTTGTAGTTGCCAAGAAAAAGTTCCAAGAATCTATAAATTTTGGTTATTCAAATGTGAGGGCAAAAAAGACATATTTAGATAAACAATGTCATTAATTATTACAGGAACAGGTGGATTTGTGACAAGTGGTATGTGCTGGCTGGGGGATCATAAACACATTCTCCTTGAGGATTGTGGATCCCAGAGCAAGAAAATATTCAAAAATATTTGTTACAGAAATAAATTATTATATATATTTCAATGAAAATTGTCATTTAAAGAGATTGTTTTTTAATCTGGAAACAGAATTTCATACAATTCCAACATGAGTGATATAGACATACAAGAAAAACAGAAAATTACAAAAGAAGACTAAATTTTGTTTTTGTTTATAATAGGGCAGTTATGAATTAGTTGAATTAAAACACTAATGTTTAATGTTAGGAAACTAAGTTAAATTAGGAAAGCATAAAAGTTGGAAAAAAGGAAAGTATTGAAAGATATGAAATTTTAAAAAATAAAAGATCAAAATCAAAGATCAAAAAAGCAGAAATCTGTTCTAATTGGTTATAATCCTCTTACCTAATAATTCTATCTCAAAATATACAGCTTGATAAGTTCTCTATTAAAAATTTACAAAAAATAAATAAATGAAAGGATCAGTAGCATATTTTATAATTAAATGATCATTATATAAACTATTAATAGGTGAACACATAAATAAAATCAATGTTATAAAACAAAACACAAAATATCTGTACAAATTAATAATATCTAATTAAAATTCTGTGGATGTTGTCAAGGTAAAACAATTTGTACTGTGGTGTTAGAAACACACATGCTAGGTTTTGCCTCTAGAAAAATAGTACAGAAAATGTGTTGGGATTATGTTAAAGATGATTTCAAATTTATTCTGTATAGATTTCATGAAGAGGAATGCGATATTAAAAGTCATTATTTTGTGAAGTATAAGAACCAAGATATTTGCTATTTTTCACTTTAGTTTCTTTTATAAAATATCTGAAAAACACAAAATAATATCATATTTCTAAATGTAAGCTAATGTGATAAGTTTGATGAGTCAAAAGGTCATTGTTTGGTGTTTAAAAATTGAATTGTTAAATTAATTGAAATCCCTCTGTCTCATATAAAAGAATTGTTTTTTATAGCTTGTACATTAAAGTTAGCTGGGAATCTAGTGATAGATCATGAGAGGCCTTAGATTTGGGAATGGAGTATTTTAGAGACAAATGTAGATTGAGAATAAAATTGAGTGAAAGAACAGGCAAAAGTCAGAATGCATCGCATAGACAGATAGATAGAAATACTGTATGTAATTCAATGACAAGACCTCTTTATGCTAATGCTATGGGCCTGCATGCAGAGAGGTAGTCAGCGATGGTATTGTTGGTATTAGTGAGAAATAGTTTTGCATATATGTTCATTATGGCTGTCATTCCATTGAGTCTTATGTATTTGGCAGACCATTTTAATTCAAGCTACAGCTTTGGCAATGATTTTTTTTGAACCTATGAACTTGACTTTTTTCTAAAAGCTCAACAGAGAATGAAAGTTCCACAGGCTAGTGTTAGTTTGGTTCATTGATTTATCCCTAGCAATTGAAATGATTCAAGACACACAATAAATACAAAATAAACGTAATTTAAATGAATGGATGAATAAAACAAATAATTAACTAATTAATTAATCATGGGAGACACAGGGTCAAATTTTCAATGCTTCATTTCTCTAATTATAAAACACGAAAGACCCAGATAGGTTCTTGCCCCAGAAAAGAAGCACCCTTTTGGAATCAAGGATTCTGCATGAAGATACTTGGACAAAGGGCATACAAGTTTTTTCCAAGATAGTCTATTAGCCTTTGAACTTGAAATGCAATGAAGCTTCCACAAGTCTTAGAATCTATTAGTGAAAGCTAAGTAAAAAGAACTTGTATCACAACCTGGTAGCAGTAGGTTAGGACCAGGAGATGTTCATTAAGGCAAGAATACACAAGACCTCCTTGCAAAATTATTAGTAAAAGAATGAAATAGGTGTCTTATTTTTTAGTAAAGACATGGAGCGCTCGCTCTCGAATCTGTTTGGTCCTCACACCATAAATGATGGGGTTGAGTGAGGGTGGGATAACCAAATAAAGGTTGGCAATGAGAATATGAATATAATGGGGTACATTATGTCCAAATCGATGAGTGAGAAAAGAGAAGACTGAGGGAATATAGAAAACACAGATGACCCCAACGTGGGAGCCACACGTGCTTAGGGATTTTAGCCGTGCATCCTGTGATGGGAGGCGGAAGACAGCACGGAGAATGTAAAAGTAGGAAATGCCTATGAGGACCAGGTTCAGAACAAACAATGACACAACAAAGAGCCCATAGATAGCATTGATACGGATGTTTCCACAGGACAACTTTGCAATGCCCATGTGCTCACAGTAGGAATGAGCTATTATCCGAGCCTGACAAAAGGGTAGGCGGTAGATGAGATAGATCATGGGAAATGTAAATAGGACTGGACGAATTACAATGCACAAGCTGATGCCCACCAGCACCCGGGATGTTAAGATGGTCGTGTAGTGGAGTGGAGCGCAGATAGCCACATAACGGTCAAAGGCCATGGCCACCAGGACCTCAGCTTCCATGCCAGTGAGGGCATGGATCAGAAACATCTGGGCCACACAAGTTCCAAAGTAAATCTCATGTGCATCAAACCAGAAGATACCCAGCATCCGGGGCACAGAGGTGGTGGAAAGGGCCAAATCAATTGTTGAAAGGATGGCCAGAAAGTAGAACATGGACTCCCGGAGGGTCTGCTCAGCCTTGATGACCAGCAGAATTGTGACATTGCCCAGGAGAGCCACAAAGTAAACAGAGCAGAAAGGCAGGGAGATCCACCCATGGACCTTTTCCAAACCTGGGATTCCAATGAGGAAAAACGTGGCTGGGTGGAAAAGGCTCCTGTTGAGGTTTTCCATTTGTCACTGGTCAAAGGCAAAGGAGGTTAAGCTGCTCCTCCTGTGGGGATAAATGAAAAAGAGAGAGAAGGAGAAGTTATCAGGGGAAGAGAGCAGAATAAGAAAGAGCACATCAATTGCAAGCTTAGTGTTTCAGGGTAGAGTTGATGGTATGTTTACTACATGAGTAGGCCTGTTACTCAAGAACATATATTGAATCAGCCTCAGGGCCAATTAGCAGGTCAGGTTTAGGTCATATTCAGAGTGCATTCTGCCTGCTGACTGAGTTCTAATTCCACCTATGGCAACTTGCAGCAAACTCAATGCCGAGCTCTAATAATTAGAGCTCACCATTCACTTTGGAAGAGAATAAGGTGTGAATCCACTCTGGGAAATCCACTCTCTCAAGACACACTGAAAACATCAAGACTGTGCCCACTGCCAATTTAATACACTACAGAGGCAGTCAAAAATAGTTTTAAGTAGTCCATAATAAAAAATAAATCATAGATCCAAGTGTATAGGTACTCACACAATGAAAACCTGAATTCTTCTGACTCATTATTCGCCATAGAGATACATACGTAACAACTCTGACCCTCATTCAGTAGCGTCTCACAGACACCAAATCAGACTATGAGACACAGTCACTGTTCTCAGACAAGTGCTGGCTCCTTGAGATGCCTGGCCAGGAACAGAACAGTTGATTGTTCATGATTTACACACCACACAGGGGATCAGTGGGAAAAAGGGAAAGAAGAGTTATCTAATGCCATCTGCCCACTTTTG
>JAPYXV010002507.1:0-13065 GCA_028533065.1 Trachops cirrhosus
AGGCAAGGACCTACATCCCAGATTGCTCTATCCAGCAAAGCTTTAATTTAGAATGGAAGAGCAGATAAAGTGCATCTCAGATAAGGTCAAGTTAAAGGAGTTCATCATCACCAAGCCCTTATTGAATGAAATGTTAAAGGGACTTATCTAAGAAAAAGAAGATAGAAAACTTGTATAGTAAAATGACAGCAAACTCACAATTATTAACAACCACCCCTGAAACAAAAACAAGAAGAAACTAAGCAAACAACTAGAACAGGTACGGAACCACAGAAATGGAGATCACATGGAGGGTTAGCAACAGGGGAGTGGGAGGAGGAGAGAGGGAGGAAAGGTATGAAGAATAAGTAGCATGGATGGTAGGTAGAAAATAGACAGGGGGAGGGCAAGAATAGTAGGGGAAATATAAAAGCTAAAGAACTTAAGACACATGGACATGAACTAAAGGGGGGGTATGTGGGTGGGAGAGGGTGTTCACGGTGGAGGGGAATGAAGGGGGGGTAATGGGACAACTGTAATAGCATAATCAATAAAATATATTTTAAAAAAAATTAACGGGGTCACATTAGTTAATAAAATTGGATAGGTTTCAAGTGTACAATTCTATGATACATCATCTGTATGTTGCACTGTGTGCTCACCACCCAAAGTCAAATCTTCCATCACCGTATATTTGCCCTTTTTTACCTCCTTCTATCCCCAACCCCTTCCTCTGGTAACCACCATACTGCTGTCTGTGAGTTTTTATTTGTTTTTCTTGTTTGCTCATTTTTTGCTTTCAGTTTTATTTTTTTAATCCTCACCTAAGGATAGATTCCCATTGATTTTAGAGAGAAACATCAATGGGAGAGAAAAACATCAATTGGTTGCCTCCCATACATGCCCTGAGCAGGGATTGAACCCACAACCTAGGTATGTGCCCTGACAGGGAATGGAGCCAGTGCACAGAATGACACTCCAACCAACTTATCCACACAGCCAAGTTGCATCCAGTTTGATATCTCACAACTGAGTGAAGTCATATGATTCTTTTTTTAAAGATTATATTTATTTATTTATTTTTAGAGAGAGGAAGGGAGGGAGAAGCAGAAGGAGAGAAACATCAATCAGTTGCCAATCAGCTGCCTCTTGTACACCCCTTGACTGGGACTGAACCCAAAACTCAAGCATGTGCCCTGACCGGGAGTCGAACTGGTGACCTTTTGCTTTGCAGGACGACGTCCAACCAACTGAGCCACACCGGCTAGGGAAGTCATATGATTCTTAACTTTTTCCAACTGACTTATTTTGTTGGAGTGCATTCTCTGGTAGCACTGTGAAAGAAGATACATGGGCAAAGAGATTATATTTTGAGAACCTTGCACATCTGAAAATATCTTTATTCTCCCTTCCCTTTAATTGATTGCTTGTGAAAATCATGATTACTATTTTATAGTGTTGTGGAAGTTCTGACTGATGCAAAAAGACTTAATATGAACTCAAAATGTATAATAAGACAAATAAAATAAATAGCTGCACATATTATGTATCTAAAAAGTACAAATGTGTCAAAAATAAATCTTGCTATGAAATTTGATTTCGGGAACTGTTATACCCTGAATTGTGTTTCCCTGAAACTCACAGATTGAAACCCTAACCACCACCACCCCTCACCCCCCACTGCCTAATGTGACTGTATTGGAGATAGGGCCTTTAAGGAAGCAACTAGGATTAAATGAGGTCATATAATGGTGGGGCCCTAATATGGTAGGACTGGTGTCCTTAAAGAAAAGGAAGGGACTCTGGATGTGTCTCTGCGAGTTCACAGGAAAGGCCATGTGAGGCCACAGTAAGCATCTGTTGACAGAGAAATAAATGGACGTCCGGGTGGGGTCAATTTTCATTTGTGTCGTCCATTCGAGGAGGAGCTCTGGAACTGTGTCTCTCATCCTGGGCACCCTTCTTCTTCTCTGTGCACTATCGCTACACCTTGCAGTATTTGGATGTTGGATTTTTTGAGTAGTGCCTGAATTTTTTTATCTTTTCTTTCTTATTTGCATCTCCTTTTGCTCTGATTTGTATCTCCTTTTGCTCTGATTTGTAGGATACTTCTTAATTTTATCCTCCAAATATTCTATATTGATTTGTCATGTCTTCTCATTTTTAATTTCTAGGCACTCATTGTTCTGGGCATTCCGTGTGCACACGTACGTAGTATCCTGCTGTGTTCTTGCTCAATGAGCATATTAAGCTCTCTTACTTCTCTGAGATTACTAATTAAAGTTCTTTTTAAAGTTTTCTTTTCCCTGAATTGTCTCTGTTCCCTGTTTCTCTGTTGCCTGTTGTTTGTCTGTATCACACTTTCTCACATTAGACCATTTCTTTGGCCGTCCAATATTCCTTGGAGCTCTACTCATGTTTAGGAGTCAAGGGCTAAAGACCTGGCTGGAACCTGTGAACCCTCAGACCATGGCCCAGCGTGGCAGGCAGTCTGACTGTGCCATTTCATTGGAGATAATTTTGTGTCGAGATCTTTCAGTCTTTTCCCTGGGCTGTCTGGGATCATCTTCAAAAACTTGTTTGCCATACTGGGACTTAAGCAAGGGAAGAGGGCTGGGGGTGGGTCTCGGAATTCGGAATATAAATGTTCATTTTACTTCGTACAGTTCACCTGCCTTCAGTTGACTGCACATCCCCCATCCACCACAACCCACACCTGCTTCTTAGATGAGAAACCTCTGTTCTGGACCAGGGCGGAGGAGGTACAGCTGCACAGCCAGGTAAGGAGCCGAGGATCCAATGGCCCTTTTTTTTCACTTACTTCTTTGAAATATTTTTAGACTTCTATGCAAGTTGCTAAGTGCCTAGAGTTCTTGTGTATGCTTCATTCATCTTCCCTGATGTTAAAGTCTCACATGACCCTAGTACAATGAGCAAAAGCAGCATACTGGCGTTGATGCAAGCCTATCGACTAATTTATAGATCTTGTTTGTGTTTTACCACCTTTATCTGCACTCAGGTGGATTTTTCATCTTTAGTTCTATGAATTTTGTGATATGTCTGTATTTGTATAGCCACCACGATACAGAAAAGTTCCATTACCTCAAAAACTCCCTCGTGCTGCCTCTCTAAGATCACATCGTCTCCTAACCGTGGCAAACAATGTACTGTTCTCTGGCGCTATGACTTTGTCATTTTACAATATTATATAACGGAATCATACAGCGTATGACTTCTTGAGTTTGACTTTTCTCACCACATGCAATTTCCTTGAAATCCATCCAGTCTATTGCGCGTGTCAGTAGTTCCTCCCATACTGTTGCTAAGTGGTATTCCACCACATGGATGTGCCATTTCTCTTAAACATTCAGCCGTCAAAGGACTTTGGAGTTGTATACAGATTTGGGTCATGACAAAGAAAGCTTCTATAAATATTCGTGTGCAGGTTTCTGTGTGAACATAGTTTCCTTTCTCTCGGGAGTGAAATTTCTGGGTCATATAGCAAATGTATATTGCAAGGAAACTGACAAACTGTTCCCCTGAGTGGCTGTGTCATTTTGCATTCCCACCAGCAGTGGAGAAGAGCTCCAACTCCTCCATCAGGAGATCCTCACCGTAGCTTGTAGTGTATTTAATTTTAGCTATTTCTAATAGATATGCAGCAGTATCTCACTGAGGCTTTAATTTGCTTTTCCTCAATGGCTAATGATATTAAATGTTTTTCATATGCTAATTGTTTATCCTTATATCCTCTTTGGTGAACTATGTCTTCCAGTATTTTGCCCATTTTTTAAATTGGATTATTTCTTACTCTTGAGTTTAGAGAGTTCTCTTTTTTTTAAGATTTTGTTTATTTTTAGAAAGAGGGGAAGGGAGGGAGAAAGAGAGGGAGAGAAACATCAGTGTGTGGTTGCCTCTCACATGCCCCCTACTGGGGACCTGACCCAGAACCCAGGCATGTGCCCTGACTGGGAATAGAACAGGCAACCCTTCAGTTTGCAGCCCATACTCAATCCACTGAGCCACACCAGCCAGAGCTAGAGAGTTCTTTATATATTCAAAATACAAGTCTGTTGGATATATTAATACAAATAGTTTTGTCATACACAGCTCTCTTTCCACTCTTTTAATATTATTTTCACAGAGCAAAACTTTTAATTTTGATAAAGTCCAATTTATCATTTTTTTATCTTTTATTAATTGTGCTTTTTGTGAAATGTCTAAGAAATTTAAATATCCTCAGGTTTCCAAGACTTTCTCCTATGTTTTCATCCAAAAGTTTAACTTTTTCTGTTTAGGTCTATGATCAATTTTGAGGGCATATTTTGCAAAGGGTGTGAGGTTGAGGTTTCTTTTCTGTTGTTGTTAATGTATATCCAATAATTTCAACATCATTTGTTAAAAAGATGATCCTTTCTGCATTGAATTGCTTCTACATCTCGTTCACAATTCAGTCAGCTGTGTTTGTGTGGGTTTATTCTATTGATATGTTTTCTATCCCCTTGACAATACCATATGGTCTTGATTATTGTAGCTCTCTAGTAATTCTTATAAATGGATAATGTAAGCCCTCAAATTTTTTCAAAATTGTTTTAGTTATTCTAGATCCTTTTGGCTTTCCATATAAGTTTTAGAACCAACTTACTTACAAAAGAAATTCCTCCTGGGATTTTGATAGAATCTGCAGTAATATTTAATCAGGAGTTAGCCATACTACAAAGTTTGAGAGCAAAATCCTTCAGACTTCCAAGTCTGCTCAAGACTTCTGAAGCCAACTGTAAGTGTGGGGCTTTCCCAAAACCACCCACAGGTTCAGTAATCAGCTAGGAAGACTCCTAGCACTCATTGAAAACTGTTTATGGTCAAATTTATCAGAAGGAAAAGATACAAATTAGAACTGGCCAAAGCAAGGAACACATAGGGCAGAATCTGGGATGGGTCACTCTTCTCCCCATGAAGCCATGGATAGTGTTATATCCTCTGAGCCACGATGTCTCACGATACACAAAAACGATTGCCAACCACAGGATCTATTCAAGCTTTGTGTCCAGAGATTTTTATTGTGGTTTCATTATGTAGGCATGACTAATTAATTCATTGGCCAAGTGGTTTAACTCAATCCCCAGCCCCCATATTCTATTTCTTGCATACTGAGCTCATATTACATGGTCCAAGGATTCAAACATGAAGAAGCTTATTACCATAAACTATTATGTTTGGCCTACGGGGCTCACATGAATAACAAAGACACTTGGGACATGTCAAAGGTTTATGAGTGAGCCAGAGACAATGGCCACACCTCTCTTTGGGTAAGGCCCAGTTTCTTCTTTTTAAACAAATTTTTCTTATCTTTTTTAATTTTTAGACAGAGGGGAAGGGACAGAGAAAGAAGGGGAAGGAAACATCAATGTGTAGTTGTCTCTTGCACATCCTCCACAAGGAACTTGGCCTGCAACCCAAGCATGTGCCCCAACTGGGAATTGAACTGGCGACACTTTGGCTCACAGGCCCACACTCAATCCATTGAGTTACCCAATTTCTTTTATATATATTTTGGGTCAACTTGGGAACAATCAGCATCTTGACCACATTGACTCCTCCAATCCATGAACATGGTGTGTCACTTCATTTGTCTACTTTGCCTTTTAAAATTTATTTTTAAATTAATGACATATATTCTATTAGCCTCAGGTGCACAACATAGTGATCAGGCATTTATAAAACTTACAAAGTGATCACCCAGATAAGTCTAGTACCCACCTGACACCATACATAGTTACTGTAATATTATTGACTATAATCCCTATGCTGTACTTAACATCCCTGTGACTGTTTTTATAATTGGCAATTTGTACATCTTATCATAATCACTCTCCCTTTTTCATCTACTCTCCCAAACCCCCTCTTATCTAGCAACTTTCAAAATGTTCTCTGTACCCATGAGTTTGTTTCTGTTTGCTTATTCATTTATTGTTTTTAGATTCCACATATAGGTAAAGTCATATGGTATTTGTTTTTCTCAATCTGACTCATGTCACTTAGCATAATACCCTCTAGGCCAACCCATGTTACCACATTTGGCAAGAGTAATATTCCATTGTATATTTGTATATCTTATTTATCCATTCATCTATCAATAGACCCTTAGGTTGCCTCCATATCTCGGCTATTGTGAATTAGGCTGCAATAAACATAGGAGTGCATATGTCTTTTTGAATTAGTGTTCTGCATTTCTTCAGATAAATAGCTGGGAGTGCAGTTGCTGAGTTAAGAGCTAGTTCTATTTTTGATTTTTTGAGGAACCTCCATACTGTTTTACATTGTGGCTGCACCAGTTTGCAGTCCCACCGACAGTGCACAAGGGTTCGCTTTCTCCGCATTTTATTATATAGTTCCTTCTCACTTTGGGCTTTATTTGATCTTTTCCTAGTTCTTTTAAGGTTAAGTTTAGATTGTTTATTTGAGATTTTTCTTCTTTACTCGAGGTAGGCCTGTATTACTCTAAATCTCCCTATTATAACTGCTTTGGCAGTGTACTATGGCTTTCGGTCTTTGTGTTTTCATGTTCATTTGCCTCAAGGTATTTTTGATTTCTTCCCTGATCTTGTTTTTAACCCACTCATTGTTTAGTAGCATGTTATTTAGCCACCATGGGTTTGTGCATTTTTCAGTTTTTTTATAATTGATTTCTAGTTTCACAGCACTGGTTAGAGAAGATGCTTGGTATGATTTCAGTCTTCTTAAGTCTATTGAGATGCGTTTTGTGCCCTAATATGTGTTCTATCCTGGAAAATGTTCCCTGTGCACCTGAAAAGAATGTATATTCTGCTGCTTTGGGGTAAAATGTCCTAAAAGTGTTAAGTCCATCTGAGCTAATGTGTCATTTTAAGGCCACTGTTTCCTTGTTTACATTCTATGGGAACGATCCATCCATTGATGTCAATGGAGAGTTAACGTCTCCAACTATCAGTGTATGTGCATCAATGCTGGCTTTATATGTTTCAGTGGTCCCATGCGGTGTACACAGATGTTATGAGAGTGTTGTCCAGTTGTCGGACTGAACACTTTATCACTGCAAGACACCCTTGCCACCTCTATTACAGACCTTGTTTTAAAGTCCATTTTGTCTGATATAATTACTGCTATTCCAGTTTTTCTTTCATTTTCATTTGCACAGAATATCTTTTTCCACCCTTTTACTTCAGTCTGTATGTGTCTATTGATCTGAAGGGAGGGTTTTGGAGACACATATGTATGCATCTTGTTTTTTTATGCATTCAGTCACCTTTTTTCTTTCGATTAGAGCATTTAGTCAATTTACATTCAAAGTGATTATTGATAAGTATGGAGTTATTGCAATTTTATTCATTGTTTTCTGACTGATTTTATAGTTCTTCTTGGTTCCTTTCTTATTTTCTTGCTTGCTTCCCTTCAATGTTGATGACTTGGTACAGTTTTGTGTTGAGATTATTTTCTCTTTATTTCTTACATATCTCTTGCAGATTTTTGGTCTGTGGTTATCATGTGCTTCCTATATACCAAACTATGTTCAAGCAGTCTATTTTAAACTGATTGCTTAAGTTCCAACACATTGTAAAATCACTATTTTTACACACTCCCTCCACACTTTTTTTTGTTATTTTTTACATCTTTTATGGGTGTTATCCCTTAATTTATTGTTGTAATTATACATTGTTGTTCTCCCTACTTTTACCTTTTATCCCTTGTGCTAGCTTTATAGTTTGTTGACCTACTGCTTTTTCTTTTGTATTTGCCTTTGTCAGCTAGAATTTTTTCTTTCCTTTATTTCCTTAATCATGTTTTTGTTCTATTCTTTTCTTCTTAAGGAAGTCCCTTGAACATTTCTTGTAATACTGGTTTGATAATCATGAACTCCAGTTTTTTCATATCTGGAAAACTATCGCACCACTGATTCTAAATGATAGCTTTGCAGCTATCTTGGTTGTAGCTCCTTCCATGTCATCACTTTGAATATTTTATGCCAATCCCTTCTGGCCTGCAAAGTTTTTGCAGACAAGTCAGCCAACAGTCTTATG
This sequence comes from Trachops cirrhosus, assembly GCA_028533065.1. Lineage (NCBI taxonomy): Eukaryota > Metazoa > Chordata > Mammalia > Chiroptera > Phyllostomidae > Trachops > Trachops cirrhosus. The sequence continues at coordinate 8,037 of JAPYXV010002507.1, forward strand.
GGAGTTCCCCATATGTGACTAATTGCTTTTGCTTGCTACACTTTAGATTCTCTCTGTCTTTAATTTTTGGCATTTTAGTTATGATGTGTCTTGGGGTGGGCCTCTTTGGGTTCATCTTGTTTGGGACTCTGCATTTCCTGAACTACTATGTCTAATTTCTTTGCCAGGTTAAGGAGGTTTTCCATTATTATTTCTACAAAAAGATTTTCAGTCCCTTGCTTTCTCTTTCCTCCTTCTGGCCCCTATGATGCAAATATTGGTATGCTAGATGTTGTCCCAGAGTTCCCTTTAACTATCCTTATTTTTGTATTCCTTTTTTCTTTTTTGCTGTTCCAGTTGGGTGTTTTCAGCTACCCTGATTTCCAGATCACTGATTCAAACTTTTCCTTCATCTAATGTATTGTTTCCCTCTAATGTATCCTTCATTTCAGTCATTGTAATCTTCATTTCTGACTGGCTCCTTCTTATGGTTTCTATGTCCTTTCTTATGCTAACTATGTCTTTGTTGAAGTTCTCATTGAGTTCATTAATTTTCCTCCTAGATTCATTGAGCATTCTTATAATCCATGTTTTAAACTCAGCTTTTGGTAGCTTGCTTTTCTCCACTTTGTTTACTTCTTTTTCTGGAGTTTTCTTTTGCTGTTCTTTCATTTGGGACATGCTTCTTTATCTCCTCATTTTGTCTAGTTCCCTGTGTTTGTTCCCATGTATTAGGAGATCTTCTACATCTCCCAGTCCTGGCAGAGTGGTCTTATGTAATAGGTGCCCTGTGGTGCCCAGCAGCACAGTCTTCTTGGTCACCTGAGTTGGATGTTCCAGTGGTGCCCTTTTTGTAGGTTGTGTGAGTCTTCCTGTTGCAGCTGAGCCTGGATTGCTATTGGCACATCAGTTGGTGGCATTGATCCTCAGGTTGATTTGCAGTGAGGAATGGCAGTGACTACAGTTGAGGAGCTGTTGTGTTGGGGCTGACCCCACAGAATGGTACTCACTTAAGTGGGGATTCTGATGCTGGCCAAGTCTGCCCTTTGTGTGTGTTGTTTGTAGAGCTGGTTGGGTGGTGCTCTGGTGTGGTCTGAAGTCAACCACCAGGTGTGTTAGTTCTGGGATGTCTTGGGAAGGGCTCTGGAGAGGACCAAGTTTAGCCACTGCCTAGAACTACATGGTAGAAACAAGTACAAACTGATCTGCAGATGGCTGTCACCTATGCGGGGCTCATAGTCACCTGGGAGAGGCTAGGCTGCAAAGCCAAGTGGGCTGCCACTAGTGCCAGGCTTGGGACCACTTAGCAAGACATGCAAGGCACTCTGAAGTCCCTTGCTGCTTATCTGGGGTTTGTGGACCAAGAATATATTTTTGGAAAGTCTGCAGCATGCGCCAAGACAGGCCATTTGTATGAAAAGTCACTAGAAGTGGTTTGGGCTGGACATTCCAGTTGAGTTGGGCAATATCTCTGGGAATCACTGGGGCAGGGGGAATACTGTTAGCCAGGTAGATGGATACTTAGGTGGGTGGATGTGGTAGCCTCTTGCATCTGCTGTCTGTAGGGAGGGAAGGGGGTTAAACAATGGAGCAATGGTGTCTGCTAGCACTTCTGTCCCAGATATGAGTGGCCCTGACTCCAGCCCTTCTAGCTCTTGCCTTAAAGCTGGTCAATTCAGCTACTCTTCAAATGACCCTGATGCTATTCAACCTGCTGCCCCAGTGCTGGACCTCAGAGCAAGTGAATCCATCAATGCGTAAGTCTAGGCCCTTTAAGACCTGAAATGCCTGGGTCTAGAAGCCCTCCATCTCACTCAGCCGCAATCCCCACTGGTTTTCACAGCCAGAAGTTACAGAGACTTCTCTTCCCAGACCTGGAGTCCTGGGCTGAGAGCTTAGTGTTGGGCTGGGATCTTGGTGTTGGGCTCAGACCTCTCACTCCTCAGAGGGGGCTTCTACAGCCAAGATATCTCTCTCATTTATTAATCTCTATACTGTGGGTGAAGGACCTGCTTGTTCTGTGTCTTCGTCCCTCCTATTAGTCACTAGGTGTCTTCTCCTTTATATCGTTGGTTATAGAAGTTCTGTTCAGCTAGTCTTCAAGTGGTTCTCACAGGTGTTTGTTCTGTAATCTAGTTATAATTTTGATGTGGTACTTAATTCTAGGGGAAAATCATTTAATTTTTACTGTAATTATGATGTTACTTGTAGGTATTTTGTAGATGTTCTTTATCAGATTGAGGGAGTTGATTCTCTTCTATTTCTGAGTAGCTGAGATTTTTCATAAATTTTTAAAAATTTAGTTGAATGCTCTTTCTACAACAATTTATAGAACCACATGAGGATTTTCTTCCATGAGTGTTAATGATGAATTATCTTGATTGGTTTTTGAATACTAAATCACCCTTTCATTTCACCATTCTTTTCATATATGGCTGAAATTAATCTATTAGTATTGTATTTAGTATGTTTATACTAATTTTTTAGGGATATTGCTCCGTGGTTTTCTTTTTTGTACTCTCTCTGGTTTTGATACTAGAATAATGTTTAGTCTTATAAAATTAATTGGGAAGTGTTTCCTCTCTATTTTCTGAATGAGGTTATATAGACTTGCTTCTTTAAATATTTGGTAAAATTTACAACTGAAATTACCTGGACTGTTGTTATGGGCTTAATTGTGTCCTCCAAAAATTCAAATGTTGAATGCCTACCACCCAGTACTTCATAAGATGACTTCATCTGGGGACAGTAGGATCTTTAAAGAGTCAGTTAAATTAAAATGAGGTCGTTACGGTGGGCCCTAATCTAATATGACTGATACCCTTTTGCAGAGATTAGGACACAGAGACACACAGAGGGAAGACCATGTGAAGACACAGGAAGAAAACAGCCATCTGCAAGCCAAGGAGATAGGCCTCAAAAAACCAATCTTCCTAATTTCTTGCCTTCAATCCTCTAGAATTGTGCAAAAATAAATTTCTGTTGTTTAAGCCACCTAGTCTATGGAACTTCATTATGGCAGCCCTAGCAAATTAATGCAGCTGGGGGTTTATTTTTGGAAGGTTTCTAACTACAAATTTAATGTCTGTAATAGTTATAGGACAATTCAGTGTATCTATTTCATCTTGAGTAAGTTTTAGTGGTTTGTAGTTTTTCAAGGAATTGGTTCATTCATCTAAGTTATCAAATTTATGGGTATAAAGATATTTGTGGCATTTCCTTTTTATTTTTTAAATTTTTGTGGTGTGTGTAGTGATATCACTTAATCCATTCCTGATATTGGTCACTTGTCACTTTTTTCTTTATTTTTGTCAACCTTGCTAGAAGTTTATTGATTTTAATGAAATTTCAGTGAACAAGTTTTAGTTTCATTGGTTTTCTCTGCTGTTTGCTTATAATTTTATTTCTGCTCTTATATTTATTATTTCTATTTGACTTGGATTTCATTTTATCTTTTTTCTACTGTTTTTAATATAGAAGTTTAGATCACTGGTTTTATACCTTTTCTGTTTCTTATATAAGCATTTATTGCTATAAATATCCTGCTAAGCTCTGCTTAGAATGTCCAGTGTTCAAGTATTTCATTTTCATTTTAATTCAGTTCAAAAACTTTCTAATTTCTGATTTCTTCTTTGACCCACGAGTTATTCAGAAGTACGTTATTTACCAAAAAAAAAGCAACAAAAAATAACCCAATTAAAAAATGCGTAAAGGACCTGAAAAGACATTTCTCTACAAAGGACATAAACATGCCAAACAGACATATGAAAAGACATATTGAACAGATATATTAAAACCACAATGAGATATCACCTCACATTTGTCAGAATGGCTATCACCACTAAATCAACAAATAACAAGTACTGTCAGGGATGTGGAGAAAAGGGAACCCTCATGCACTGTTGGTGGAATTGTAAATTGGTGCAGCCACTATGTAAAAGAATATGGAGCTTCCTCAAAAATTAAATTTAGAACTACCACATGACCCAGCAATTCCACTTCTGGGTATTATCATAGAAAACAAAAACAGTACTTCAAAAAGACATATGCATCCTTATGTTAACTGCAGCATTACTTACTGTAGCCAAGATTTGGAAGCAACCTAGGTGTCTGCTGATAAATGAATGCATATAGAAGATGTGGTATGTACATACAATGAAATATTACTTAGCAATAAACAAAGAATAAAATCTTGCTATCTGAGACAACATGGATGGACCTAGATGGTATTATGCTTAGTGAAATAAGTCAGTCAGAGGGAAACAAATACAATATTTCACTTACATTGTGGAATCTATGAAACAAAATAAACAAACAAAACTGAAACAAATTCATAAATACAGATATTTTGATGGTTACCAGATGGGATGGGGGTTGGGGAGTAGGGAAGGTATTAAGAAGTACAAATTGGACTTGCGGCCAAGATGGAGGCATAGGTAGACGCACTGTGCCTCCTCACACAACCAAGATAGGGACAACAACAATATAGAAACAAAATAACAACTGACAGAACTGACAGAAAATTGAAATATATGGAAGTCGGACACCCAAGGATTTAAAAATAGACCTGTTCATCCAGACCGGTAGGAGGGGCGGAGTCAGCCGGGCGAGGGATGCAGAGTGGAGACCTGAGCAACCGCAAGTCCACAGCAGGCAGACCCCTGGGTGTGCAAGCGGTGGTGGCTAGTGGGCCCTGGCCAGGGGGTGGCGACCAGCAGACCCAGCGGGTGGCAACTGGCAGACCCAGCAAGGTGGCCATTGTGAAGAAAGGCACTGCACGCAACGCAGGGTCCCAGCACCGGGAAAAAGAGCTTTGGGTCACTGACTGAAAAGGAAGGTCCCACGGGGTGCACAGGCCCACCCACACCGGAATTGGTGACAGAGGGGCCCAGTTAGCTTGCGGAATGTGGCAGAAGGGTCTGAGGTCCTACAGAGAGCAGAGCAAGCACCATTGTTCCTTCTAGGACCCCGCCCCCACATATAGCATCACAACCCAGCAACTGGGGTGCCCTGCCCTGGTGAACTCCTAAGGCCCCGCCCCTCACTACAG
>JAPYXV010002508.1:0-13063 GCA_028533065.1 Trachops cirrhosus
CCACCCCCTTGGTTTTGTCCATGTATCCTTTATAGTTGTTCCTGAAAACCCTTTCCCCCTTCCCCCCACCATCCTCTTCCCTCCTGGTCACTGTCATATTGTTCTTAATTTCAATGTCTCTGGTTATATTTTGCTTGTTTGTTTGTTTTATTGATTAAGTTCTACTTAAAGGTGAGAACCTATGGTATTTTTGTCTTTTACCACCTGGCTTATTTCACTTAGCATAATGCTCTCCAGTTCCATCCATGCTGTCACAAAGGGTAGGAGCTCTTTCTTTCTTACTGTTGATTAGTACTCCATTGTGTAAATGTACCACAGTTTTTTGATCAGTTCATTTACTGATGGGCACCTACATTGCTTCCAGCACTTGGCTATTATAAATTGTGCTTCTGAGAACATGGGGTGCATAGGTTGTTATGGATTGGTGTTTCAGGGTTCTTAGAATATAATCCTAGCAGTGGAATTGCTAGATCAAAAGGCAGTTCTATTTTTAGTTTTCTGAGGAAATTCCATACTGTTTTCCACAGTGGCTACACCAGTCTGCATTCTCACCAACATTAACCAAGGAAGTAAAAGACCCCTGTACTCAGAAAACTACACAACATTGTGCATGGTTTTCAAAGAAAAAAAACACACTATGGGGAGATAGTCTTGTCCTTTTCTTATTGTGTGTCTCCACAACGCACCATGGGGAAGTGCAGCCCCATCCCTCCCTGATTGAGTGTCTCTAAACTGCACCGTCCAACTCCTGGAACCTGCCTCCCAACCATTCACATGGGTGTTGCTGCACCCTGGTCTGCCTGCTCCAACATTCTGCCTTGCTGGCCTGGGTGTCTCCACACAAGATCTGACAAGACTGTCAATTAACTATTCACCTTAAACTAAAAAAAATTCAACTCTTGAGTCCCCTATCACTATCACTGACCTGGCTCTCCTCCCATGTCCTCACGGCAGCAGAGGTTTCTGGCACCATGCCTATAAGACCTCTTCACCACCCATTTTGAAGTGTACTCTGCACACTTTGGCTTCCAAATTCCATATCACCTATGGTTCTGTTGGCTATTCACTTTATTTTGCAGAAGATTGGCTAAGTTTTCCAGTTGGGTGCATGAGCAAGTGGGCTCAGCTCCCTCCTACATGGTCACCATGTTCTCTCCCCTCCCAGTTTCAGACACTTTTCTAATATATCATTTTTATGATATGTAGATTATAATAATCATAAAATATATTTTTATAATATATACATGTATAATGTATATTCCTTTTATACCACATAAGTATATATAGGGTAGGGTGAAAGTAGGCTTACAGTTGTTAGTATAAAATAATACAATAATTAATGAAGAATAACACAAAATAGACTCTGTGATTCATATTTTTACTACTATAAATGTACTTTGTCTTACCCTGTATATATCTGTGTTTATATTTTTTTAATTTTGATCCATTTAGCAATATTAGATACTGTTCCCTACTTACATATGTGTGTATATTATTTTTGTTAATTGAATGACACTCTAATGCATGGGTATTCCACAATTCATTTACCCAGCCTTCTATTGGCAAATATTTTTTTTATATTTCTTATACTAAAACATCCTAACAAAGATCTCTGCATGTATATGTAAATATATTTATTCAATAGAAGAACAATCCCTAAAAGTGGTGCCTCCAGTTCAAAAGATGAGTGATGTTTACATTTTGGTAGTTATTACCAAACTGTAGTCACCAAGGAAAGGTATACTAATTAAAATACTTCCAACAGTTTAAGAGCATATTTGTTTCTCCATATATTCACCAACATGCTAAATTGTTATTTTATTTTTGACAATCTGATAAGTAAAAAGTAGAGTGTAGTTTTTCTAACATTTTGTCTTTTTATAAACATGAGAGGACTTGAATAGTACTTGAGGCCAGATGTATGATTGGTTGTTGACAGAGTCAGCACATGGCTTTTGTCTATCTTCCTTATGTGTCTTATCACCTTGTTTTTATATGGTCACCTCTAAAATCTTTTCCTTAAAGGCTTATCAACTAGTGAACAAAATATTCATTTTAGGAGAATCTACTCAAGGAAATGAATGTTCTCATCCCCATCCCATTACTTTATAACTCCTACTATGGACAAACCCTATACAAATAGGCCTTTTGGCAATGATCAGCACTTTATTTAAGAGAAATAACTGTAAGATTGAGTAATAAGACAAGAGACTAAAAGCAGGGCAAACCAGTTAGGTTGCTATGGCAGTCACTCAAGGGAAGAGAAAAATGTCCTAAATTATGGCAGATGTAGGAATGGATAGGAGAGATGACATTTTGAGACCTTGTAAGGACAGAAACCATCAGGACTCAGTAACTAATTTAATATGAGGGCACAGAAAAAGGAAAGTTTTAGAGATTATGCTTAGATTGTTGTCTTGTACTACTATGTCAATTATGAAGCCATTAACCAATTGAAAATATATACAAAGTGGATGGGAATCGCTTTACTTTATGAAGGATAATTAATCTACTTTTTAAAAATTTTATTACTGTATTTTATTTTTTATTTCATATTTATTGTATTTTTCCATTACAATTTAGTCCCCTTGTACCCACCTCCCCCCAGCAATGACCACACTGTTGGCCATATCCATGTGTCCTTTTTCCTTTTTGCTCAAACCCTCCACTCCATAATTCCTCCACTAGCTGCTATCTGTTCTCCAACCATGACTCTGTCTCTGTTTTGTTTGTTAGTTCAGTTTTTTTCATAAGATCCCACATATAAGTGAAATCAAATGATATTTCTCTTACTCTGACTGATATATTTCGCTTAGAATAATGTTCTCTGGGTTCATCCATATTGTTACAAAGGGTAAAATTTTCTTTTTTACAGCCTAGTAGAATTCCAATGTGTAAATGCCCCACAGTTGTTTTATCTGCTCAAATATTGATGGACACTTGGGATGCTTCCATATCTTGGCAATTGTAAATAGCACTGCAATGAACATAGAGGTGTGTATGTTCTTTTTAATTATTGTTTTTGGATTCTTTTAATATATTCCCAGAAGTGGGATCACTAGGTCAAAAGGCAGATCCATTTTTAATATTTAGAGATATCTCCATACTGCTTTCCACAGTGGCTACACCAGTCTGCATTCCCACCAACAGTGCAAAAGGGTTCCCTTTTCTCCATATTCTCAACAGCACTTATTTACTGATCTCTTGATGATAGCCATTCTGACAGATGTGAGATGGTATCTCATTGTGGTTTTAATTTGAATTTCTCTGATAATCAGTGACATTCAGCATCTTTTCATATGTCTATTGACCATCTATACATTCTCTTTGCAGAAGTATCTATTCAGGTCATTTGCCCATTTTTTTAACAGTTTTTATTTTTTAAAAGATTTTATTACTTATTTTTAGAGAGGAAGGAGGGAGAAAGTAGGAGAGAAACATCAATGTGTGGTTGCCTCTCATGCACCCCCTACTGGGAACCTGGCCTGCAACCCAGGCCTGTGCCCTAGACTGTGAATTGAACCAGCAACCCTTTGCTTTGCAGTCCAGGGCTCAATCCACTGAGCCATGCCAGCCAAGGCCATTTGCACATTTTTTTAATTGGGTGGTTTGTTTGTTTTTTCCATGTTGAGTCTAGTAAGTTCTTTATAAATTTTGGATAATAACCCCATATCAGATGCATCAGTGAATATGTCTCCCACTCTGTGAGTTGTCTTTTTTTGTTGATGATTTCCTTTGCTGTACAAAAAAAATTAGTTTGATATAGTCCCATGTGTTTATTTTTTTTCTTTTGTTTCCCTTTCCTGGGGAGATATATGCAACAAAAGTTTTCTATGAGCAATGCCCAAGATTTTGCTGCTTATTTTTTCTTCTAAGATTTTCATGGTTTCTGGTCTACAATTTAAGTCTTTGATCTATTTTTAATTTATTCTTGTGTGTGGTGTAAGAATGCGGTGTGTTTCATTTTCCTGTATGTATCTGTCCAGTTTTTCCAACACCACTTATTGAAATGTCTTGAGGCTGACAGAGCTTAAGTTCTGAGATTTGGACAAATCTCAGTGTAGATAGTATATACTGATTGATGATCTATTGCTTTCTAATTCTCTAACTTGGAATGAGAGAAAAGAAAGGAAGGTTCTTGATATAATACACATTTCATCACAGAACCAAATCATGGACAAACTGATGGAGCAAGTCAAGAGTGATCATTATTCACTGATACAGGGAAAAGAGAAAGCTATTAGCTCAGGGAAAATTCCTTCCCATGCTTGAGCAAAGAACAGTATGCTCCAGGGGTTCTTATCCTGGCTTGGTTTCTCCCTTCCCAAATTGATTTTCCCACAACCACCTCTGTACAAGGTGGACTGCTCTAAATTAGAGGTTGTTGTGACTAAAGTATTTGCTCTATAAATTGACATTTTCAATTAATCACTTTATTTAGAATCCATTCAATCTAATAGAGATGAGCATTCATCATAAATAGGAAGATCCTCACCTCAGAGAGAACATCTACAACTGGTAATTAGTCTATGAACTGGTTCAGGACTCTTTTGGTGAGATTGAAGCCATTTTTATGGACCAAAAAATGCCATGTAACATTAAAAAGTTAAATAACCTTGAGCATTTTAAAAGAGATAGCTACATGCAAAGTGAACCTATCTACAAAACTATTGAGTCAGTTGAATTTAATATTACTAACAAAGAGATTAATGAATGAACATTCCAAAAACTCACTACTGTCTTCTGCCTATGGAGAGGCAAGGTAGTATAGTGGAACTATGTGTCTTTCAGTAACCAGAATAGGATTCTGTCACTTGCTAGTATTATTCTCTTGATTCTGAGCCTTATAATCTACATCTGTAAAATGCAGCAAATTATACATCCCCTCATTAATTTGTAGGATGGTATAAAGATTCAATGTGATAAAGTATATGCCATTTCTTTATAAAATGTAAAATATTTCACAGCTAATTCGTATTATTATTACAAGATTTTGTGAAAGCACAATGGATATTTTTAAACACTAATGAATATTTTTTGGATACTGAAATAAATTTCATATTTCCATCCTAAACAAAGAGATGATAAAGCAATGGTACAGACTGTATAATATCACAAACTCTTTTACCTCCCCTAATCTTACCAAAAACCACCCTAAATATAATGCTATTAATGACACATTCCAAGAAAAGCACTTCAGTAAAGGTTACATATGACTGAGTGCGCTTGCCAAGAACTGCCAGAGCAGGAATGTCCAATATTGCTACACAACATAGGAAGCTTTAATAAAAACAGGAAATTAATGTTTTAATAAAAGAATATTATACTTGAAACTCAATAAGTAAACTGAAAATGATAAAATGGTGATGAGAAGACAACAAAATTTAAACACATTGTAATAACAATTTATCATAATGGGATTAACCATGTAACTGATTACAAAAGCCTGGATTCTAGTTCATTGATCAAGTTTAGTTGCTTAGTAAAAGTTTTCTTTAATAAATCAGAGAGAGAAAATGTTTTTTCCCTGTGTTTTTAAAAATACACAGGCATATTTTCTTCACTTCCAAGCAAAAATATTTTCTTCTATGTTATTCTTAACTTGAATGGTTATCACATTGAAAATGGCTCTTATACTCAGAATAAGAGCATAAAAAATATAACCAGAGACATTGAAATTAAGAACAAACTGACAATAACTAGAAGAGGGGTGGGAGGGGATAACGGGAGGAAAGGGTGGGAGGGTTTTCAGGAACATGATAAATGGCACATGGACAAAACTAAAGGTGGGTAAGATCAAGGGTGGGAAGTGGGGATGGCTGGGTGGGGAGAGTGATGGAGGGAAATTGGAGACAACTGTACTTGAACAACAAACATGTGATAAATGGACCTCCAGCCAAGATGGAGGCATAGGTAGACATACTGTGCCTCATCACACAACCAAAATAAGGACAACAACAATTTAGAAACAAAATGTAACAACCAGAACTAACAGAAAATTGAACTGTATGGAAGTCTGACAACCAAGGAGTTAAAATAGAGACATTCATCCAGACTGGTAGGAGGGGCAGAGTTGGGCAGATGGGTGGAGAGGGCTAGCAGCAAAAAAAAGTGGTGGCTTGTGGACTCTGGGCATGCAAGGCAGCAGAGGATGGACACTGGGCACACAAGATGGCAGCGGGCAGACCCTGGGCGAGCAGCCAGCGGCTGGCAGGCCCAATGAGGCCACAATTGCGGAGCGGGGCATGGTGCACAAGATGGCTGGCTGACCAGATGGTCCCACATTCACACACAGATAAATCAGGCAAAACTGGGGAGCCAAACAGACCAACCCAGGGCTCCAGCTTGGAGAAATAAAACCTCAAAACACAGATTGAAAACACCTGTGGGGGTTAAGGTGCTGGGAGAGACTCCCAGCCTCACAGGAGAGTTCACTGGAGAAAACCACAGGGTTCTAGAATGTACACAAGCCTGCCCACATGGGAATCCTCACCAGAAAGGCCCAGTTTGTTTGGGGGAAACAGCAGAAGGGACTGAAATCCAACAGAGAGCAAAGCAAGCACCATTGTTCCCTCTCTGACCCCTACCCCACATACAGCATCACAACCCAGCCACTGGGTAGCCCCACCCTGGCAAACACCTAAGTCTCTGCCCCTCATACATAACAGGTGCATCAAGACAAGAAAAAAAAAGGCCCAAACCAAAGAATAGATCAAAGTGTCAGAACAAATACAACTAAGCGATGAAGAGATAGCCAACCTATCAGATGCACAGTTCAAAGCACTGGTGATCAGGATGCTCACAGAATTGGTTGAATTTGGTCACAAATCAGATGAAAAAATGAAAGCTATGCTAAGTGAAATGAAGGAAAATGCACAGGGAACCAATAGTGACAGGATGAAAACTGGGACTCATATCAACAGTTTGGACAAGAAGGAAGAAATAAGCATTAAACCAGAACAGAATGAAGAAACAAGAATTCAAAAAAATGAGGAGAGGCTTAGGAACCCCTAGGACATCTTTAAATGTTCCAACATCTGAATTATAGGGATACCAGAAGGAGAAGAGGAAGAGCAACAAGTGGAAAACTTATTTGAACAAATAATATAGGAGAACTTCCCCAATCTGGCAAAGGAAATAGACTTCCAGGAAATCCAGGGAGCTCAGAGAGTCCCAAAGAAGGTGGACCCAAGGAGGAACACACCAAGGCACGTGATAGAACAGACCTGGGGGGGCAATTATTGGCCCACCCAGCAACGCCAAAAACTGTTACAGAACAGGGCCAAGTGGGGGGAGCACGATATACAATTACTGAAAGGACTCCCCCAGGTTCGTCATGTCTGCCACCTTATAGGAAAGACATCTCTCAATGCCAGAGATTTGTGAAAAGGAAAGGCAACGTTTATTTAATGCTATACAGACTTAAAGTAGTGACCTAATGTCTTCATTAAAATATCAAAGTCCTTTAGGATACCCACAGTGCTTCCTTCTCTGACTGTCCTAATTGGGGTACCATAACTCTGGAAAAGAAGCAAATGTTGGTGTTTCAGACCACTGGCACGATCAGCTGTGTCGCCATCCAGGCAGGATCTCTAATTAATCCAAAGCCATGTGACACCTTCTCATGGCCTACTGGCAAGAGTTCTTTGAATCTCCTTCCAGGCAAAGTCTCTCCTGCTTCCCAGGCCACACAGCCAAAGGGAGAACCCCAAAGCCACATGGTCCTCTTCTACCAGAGCTGCAGGGGTCCCCACCCTGGCCAAAACCTCATGATTCTTCTCTCCACTGAATCTGTGGGGGTCTGTGCTCTGGCAAAACCACGTGAATCTCCTCCACAAAGATGAGGGGATGGGGAGGTCACCACTCTGACAAAGCCGAGTGGTGGTTATCTGCTAAAGCTGCATGGTGGTTCCCCCTACTAAAGCTGCGGGGGTCCCCACTTTGGCAAAGCCCTGTGGCTGTCTCCTCTATTGCCACAGCTGCATGGTCCTCTTCTAGCAAAGCTGCAGGGGTCCCCACTATGGACAAAACTTCATGGTTCTTTTCTCCACTAAAGCTGTGGGGGTCTGCACTCTGGCAAAACCATATGGATCTCTCCTCTATTACCACAGCTGCATGTTCTCTTTTCACCTAAGCTGAGGGGGTCTCCACTCTGCCAGAAGCATATGGCTCTCTCTCCTCAATGGCTGAGGCATCTGGGTTTAAATCCCTGTGCCAATACTCCTCTGCAGCCCCATTTCCGACTCCTCCCACAATCGGTTACACTTGCCAGCACTCTCATATACTTCCAGCTTGACTGGGCTGCCATTGTCAGTCTGGGCAGGTGTGACCCCATGGCATGGAGCCAGTCATCTCCAAGCTCTCACGTAGGTGCTGTATCCCGGGGCACCTGCCCTCCAGTTACATCTTGGGTGGAAGTCACTCCCTTCTCCCTGGCTCAAAGCATGGCCACAGCTATTTAACACATCTATGCAACCAGTTAAAGGTTATAGGTGTGTTAAATGATCATGCCAGAGGTTGGCTGCAAAGCTGTTGCTGTATAAAATAGCCCTGCATGTTCCTGCTCCGTGTGTCCCTTCCCCCAAATCACACCTGTGGGGAAGGGGCGAGGATATCTTATATGTCTTTCTAATATTTCCTAGACACCTTGAGTTCTGGACCCCATTTCAAACCCCTATTTGGGCTCCCCTCTTGGCTGCACCCTGTTTCAGGCACATCATAACATCATAATTACATTAGCCAAGGTAAAAATGAAGGAGAGAATCCTAGAAGCAGCAAGAGATAAGGAGACAGTTACCTACAAAGGGGTTCCCATCAGACTGTCAGCTGATTTCTCAAAAGAGACCTTACAGGCAAGAAAGGGCTAGTAAGAAGTATTCCAAGTCATGAAAGGCAAGGACCTACATCCCAGATTGCTCTATCCAGCAAAGCTTACATTTAGAATGGAAGGACAGATAAAGTGCTTCTCAGATAAGGTCAAGTTAAAGGAGTTCATCATCACCAAGCCCTTATTTTATGAAATGTTAAAGGGACTTATCTAAGAAAAAAGGAAGATAAAAAACATGTACAGTAAAATGACAGCAAACTCACAATTATGAACAACCACACCTAAAACAAAAACAAACTAAGCAAACAATTAGCACAGGGACAGAACCACAGAAATGGAGATCACATGGAAGTTTAGCAACAGGGGAGTGGGAGGAGAGAGGAGTAAAAGGTACAGAGGATAAGTAGCATAGATGGTAGTTAGAAAATAGACAGGGGGAGGGCAAGAATAGTATGAGAAATGTAGAAACTAAAGAAGTTATGACATATGGACATGAACTTAAGGGGGGAATGTGGGTGGGAGAGGGTGTGCAGGGTGGAGGAGAATGAAGGGGGTAATGGGACAACTGTAATAGCATAATCAATAAAATATATTTAAAAAATAAAATAAAATATATATAAAAAGATTTTATTTATTTATTTTTAGAGAGAGGGTAATGGAAGGAAAAAGAGGGAGAAAAACATCAATGTGTCATTACCTCTTACACGCTCCCTACTGGGGACCTACCCACAATCCAGGCATGTGCCCTGACTGGGAATCAAACTCCCAACCCTTTGCTTCTCAGTCTGGGGCTCAATCCACTGAGCCGCACCATCCAGGGCCTGAATTTATTTTAAATTTCCTTTTTTGACTTTCCTGGATATGACTAGCCAAAGTTCATTAGAATCAGAAAGTTCCTTAACATCACTTACTCTATTTTCCTCAATCTGTAAGTCATAAACCATTCAATTAATAATTAAATTTTAAATTTAAAGTAGATGATCTGTAAATAAACACAATTATTGGAATACTATAAAGCTAGAAAATTAGCAGAAGTATATGGGGGTCAGTTGGTGATCCAAATAACAGACAAAAGGCATGAAGGTTTTGGGTCCCATAGGAGAAAGTAGACATTGGTTACAGCAAATAAAATATTGAAAAAATGATAAGAGTTGAATTACAAGATAATGGACTGGGGCTGGATAAATGCTTTCTGTCAGTTTATCTATAAATCTCTCTATCTATCTACTTCCTTATTTAATACTTACCAGAAATCTTTCACACTATAAGGAGACTAAAGCTTAGTGGTATTAAAAATTATGCCTAATAACATGGATTTGGAGCCAGTATTCTTTTATCACAATACACTGCCTGGCTCACTGTCAAAAGTTCATGTAAACACATTGCCTGTGGTACTTTAGTTTTTCCTTTCACTCACTTGCTCTACTCTCATCCACATAGACAACCACTATACTTTTATACATGTTCTTTGTATATGTATATTTACAAATATGCATACATATGCTTGTAAATATGCATTCTGATATTTTGTTTATGTGTTTTATCTATATAAATGAATTACTTTATGGATCATGCAGTGTTACTATTTCCAATTTAATACTGTGTTTTTCATAAATCCACATTGCAATATGTATATCTAAATCATCATTGTGACAACTGCATAGTATTTCATGGTATACATCTACCATCAATTTTTCAATTATAGGCAAAAAATTGTATAGAAACTCAAAGGGTTCCTAAAGACACCCACAGTTTATTAGGGCTTTGCCTATTGATTTTGCTCAACACCTCACAATTTTAGAGATGATAAAGTCAAGGAAAACAATCTAAGAATGTCCATCAGAACTAGCAGAGTTACAACAAAATGTTAACCAACAAAATATCAATTCACAATGTTATCATTAAAAAATTTACATGTCTATTAGAAAATGCCAAATTCAGGGAGATAATTGTCTTTTGGTGAGGCAGAAAAACAAATATATATACTGTCTTTGGAGTCTGGGGACCTGCACATAAGCATGGATGCACTTACTTATGCATATCAGCAGAAACTTAGGTGAAAGAAAGATAGAAATCCAGGGCTTCTGGTGGTGTGACTGTGTAAACTTAGGCACCTTCATAAGCTTACTGTATAGGGTAAGAGCATAAATCCTGAGCTAGACTTCCTGAGTCCAAGTGTAAGCTTCACCAGTTAAGAGCTCTATGACTTTGGAGAAGTTGCTTAACTCCTGAGTGCCTCAGGTTCCTCATAAAGTTAAATGAAGATTGAGTTAATATTTGTAAATACTTAGAGCTGTGCTGGGGCTCAGGAAGTGCTTTCTAAGTGTCTGGAGAGTAAAAATAGAATCCTCTCTAAATTCACAGCTTCCTCCTTTACAAGATACTATGTACCTCCAATGGATTTCACAAATGATTTCTCTGTGGGATGCAAATGTGATTCTTTCCTTTTTTCCCAATCTTCATCTGAGGGTATGTTCATTGATTTTATAGAGAGGTGAAGGAGAGAGAGAGAGAGAGAGAGAGAGATCAGTTGTCTCCTGTATGTGGCCCAATTGGAGATATAACCAACAACCTAGGTATGTGCCCTGACTGGGAATTGAATGTGAAATATTTTGGTTCACATTACAACATTCCAACTAACTGAGCAACCTAGCTGGGGCTGTAGAATGCAATGTGTTTTATAGCATTTTACCCACAATAAAACTTCTTTCAAAATTGGAGTCAATCCTCTCAAACCCTACTCCTACTTTTTATCAAATAAGTAAATGTAATAATAGTCTAAATCCTTTCTTGTCATTTCAACACTCTTCACAGCCTCTTCATCAAGAGAAGTTTCCATCTCAGGAAACCACTTTATTTGCTCATCCATGAGAAGCAATTTCTCATCTGTTAAAATTTTATCATAAGATTGCAGCAATTGAGTCTCCACTTCTAATTTTAGTTCTCTTGCTATTTTCACTACATCTGCAGTTACTTCTTCCACTGAACTCTTGGTCCCTCAAAGTCATCCATGATAGTTGGGATCAACTTTTTTATTGAATTTATTGGGATAACACTGGATAACCAAATTATACAAGTTTCAGATGCATAATTCTACAACACATCATCTGTACACTGTATTGTGTGTTCATCACCCCAAGTTAAGTCACCATCCATCACTATTTATCCCCCCATACCCTCTCCACCTCCCCATACTCCTTCCTCCTGGCAATCACCATGCTGTTCTCTATGTCCATGAATTCTTTCTCTTGTCTTTTTTGCTCAATTCCTCTACCTCCTCCAAAAGCCCCACCTACACCACAGGCCTCAGCCTGATATCTATCTATCTATGAATCTGTCTCTATTTTGTTTGCTAGTTCAGTTTGTTCATTAGACTCCACGTGTGAGTGAAATCAAATGTTCTTAATGACATCCAGAAGATTGTCAATTTACTTTGTGCAGATTCATCCGAGGAATCTCCAGCTATGGCAAATATAGCTTTGCAAATATATTTTTTAAATAATAAGACTTGAAAGTCAAAATTATTCCTTGATCCATTGGCTGCAAATGGATGCTGTGATAGCTGTCGTGAAAACATTAATCTTGTTGGAAATCTCCATCAGAGCTTTTGGGTGACTAAGTACATTGTCAATGGACATTAATATTTTGAAAGAAGTCTATTTTTTCTGAGCAGTAGGTCTCAACAGTGGGCTTAAAATATTCAATAAACCATGTTATAAATAGATGTGCTATCATTCCATTTCTAGAGCACAGGCAGAGTGGATTTAGCATAATTTTAAGGGCCCTGTGATTTTTGGAATGGTAAATGAGCATTAGCTTCAACTTAAAATCAACAGCTGGATTGAAAAACCTGGAGAGCGTGGTTTGGTGAAAGTCTCGGAAACCACAGCATTGAAAAAGGAAAAGGCGCAGGTGCTCCACGGGACCGGTGCGGCCCAGGCCCCGGAGGTAGGAGAAGTGGGCGCCCCTCGGGACCCAGAGACTGCGCACCCGGGAACCCGAAAAAGGACAGGCGCTCCCCGGGACCTGTGAGGCCCAGGCCCCGGAGGTAGGAGAAGTGGGCGCCCCTCGGGACCCAGAGACTGCGCACCCGTGAACCTGAAAAAGGCCAGGCGTTCCCCGGGACCTCTGAGGCCCAGGCCCGGGAGTATTTTGGCACTCCTCTTCTTTTTGTATAGACTTCTTTGTTTGGCTGATTAAATTAGTAGGAGGAAGCTGTGAACGCCTGGATACCAG
>JAPYXV010002509.1:0-13063 GCA_028533065.1 Trachops cirrhosus
TTTGTGGCACAAAGAAGTCAAGGAGGAAGAGAACAAGGAATAATTCACCAAGTCCACCATTAGCTAGATAGCTAAGAACTACCCCTGGATTTATTCCAAATTATGGCCTTCCTTTTAAAATTCACTTCAAACTGTATTATCCTACAATGCCACAAATTATTGCTCAGATTTTCCTTTGAAGGGTTTATGATGAGAGAAAGCCTTTTTTCCCCATCCTTAAAGAGCAGGGTCTATGCAGGACTAGCAAATTTTCAAAAGAAAACTTCAAATTCAAATTTGCTTTGAAAGCCTTTGTGAAGTGTGTCTTTACTTTTGCTGTTTTGGTTTGCCACATTGGATTCATTTCATTATTTCTCACTGGACAATTTCTGCAGGCTTCTGGGATAAGAAGATTTTCCTTCCCAGACCATGCTTTCCACCTATATATATAGAAACAATATATTTTAGTGTCATATTCTCTGAGGTTACCTTGGCATTTTTGCTGAGAGACAGATTAAACTGGAAAGAGGTTGACCAGCGACAGATAACAGCAAGATAACAGCATCCTTGACTGAATTCCATCTAAGTCATTGATTTTTATTTTAAAGCTCTGTTTATAATTGAGGCCCTTAATTTTCTTGCCATAAATGTGTAAAAAAAGCTATCAACAGAAAAAATTATGGCAACTTTTGTGCATAAATGAAATGTTCCGGGATCATTATTGGAGTGTATTTCCAGAGAACTCTTCCCTGGGCTGTACCCGGCTTTGAGAGATGGGTATTGGACAATAAACTGAATGGTCTCATTCAATTTATAGTTGACCCTTGAACAACCCATGTCCACTTATACACATTTTTTTTCAATAAATACATCGTTGGCCCTCTGTACCTCTGGGTTTCACAACTGCAGGTTTCATTAACCATGGAGAGAAAACAGTATTTTTTTATTTGCAATTTGGTATCTGCGATTGCATATGGCTGATGTATGTATTATCATATGTCATTTTTAAAGGGACTATGCCATTTTTTTATATAAGGGACTTTGTTATCCGCAGGGGAGAAGGGAGTTTTGGAACCCATCCCAGGCAGATACCAGTGGACTATAGTTAATCTAAGCATTTGGGGATGCAAAGGTCATATGCAGATTCTTTGCCAAGGGTTGGTGTTCTTAACTACCCCACCATTGTTCAAGGTTCAACTGAATTTAAAGAATAATGCAGGCACATGAGTGAGAATTCTTAAGATGCAATCAAAAAGTGTATTAATCACAGCTGCTGGTTGTGATTAGCAATATACCACAAAATATGAAAAGAAGATTGTTGTATTTTGTTCCACATTTTAATGGTGCTAAAATTAAGTTCTCTCAGTCCTTCCCCAAGTTATTCTTACAACGATTTAGAGACCGTTTTCCTTCTCTGAAATATTATTCCTGCATCTCAGTCATGCATATCAGAAAATTATTCTGCATCTCACTAAGCTCAAAAAAACTTTGGTTTTAAGTGCCCGCTAAAATGGTACCAAGGGAGAACTCAAAATAGAAGCCTCAGGACAGAGATCGTTTTGTTCAGTAAGTTTCAGTGTGGCATTAGAGATTAAAATAAACCTGTGAGCCCTTGGAAGAATTACATGTGTCAAAATGGACTCGTGGTTAAGTGAGATCAAATTTGTCAAATTTATACCCCGAGTCCAGGGGCCATTGCGGACCGCGCCCCCCCCCCCCCCCCCGCATTTCGGGACAAGCCACAGGCTGAGATCTGAACCTTCTGTACCATGCCCCTACCTGTTTGCACTGCTTGAGTCTGCCACCTATAAGGAAGCTTCTGGTTTGGTCTTTCGACCGATGGACTCACATCTGCCTGGTCCAATCAGAGCTGCACAAATTGTATCTTTATTTGCAATTAGAATTGCACAATTTGGACCAGTCAAAACTACATAATTTGGAAAACGCATTTGCATGGAACTGATCAAACAGGGAACTCTGGGCAGGCAGTTTCTTCATGAAAGGCAGCCTCTCCTTTGTCTCAGAAGATCACAATTTAGGCTGCTACCTGAATCTGTGTCTCCTAGGCTACAGCTCTTTTTACTCAAATAAATGCTTTCACTTTTTACTACAGTCTAGAAATAATTTTGAATTACAATCCAAATTGATTATCCAGGTTATTGTTCAAAATTCCAAGTTGAAACTTTCAAGAGATGAGTGTAAAACGTAGGAGTAAACAAAACCTTCAGGGAATTTTCTGGATCAAGGCCTGCTGAAGACCTCCAAAACAGGTGTGCTACGTGTGTGAGCAGACAATGCTGCTAGGTGTTGCTGATTCATTTAAAAAACATTTCACTATTGTTTTAAATTGCATCTATCAAACAAGAAATATTGATTGAGTTACTCCTCTGTGCACGGCACTGTGTTTGAGCACAGTGGCAATCTAAGACAATGAGGTCCACGCTTTGACACCAGGAATGAAATTTGAGGATGAGGAGGTAGGTTCAGCAGACCCCGGGTTATTATAATTAGGAAGTTAAATGTAACATCTTGCAGTCATAAAGGTAGAGTGTTGCTGTTACTGAGCAGCCAGTGGGGTCCCGCTGCCTGCTGCCACCCTCTAGGCAAAATTCCAGAGGCAAAGTTTCGGTGATAAAGGAAAGCAGTCTGTTCAAAAGCTACATGATTTTGGAATAGCAGCTTTCCACACGAATTAGTCACGTGAGCCCATCAATTAAGGCTAAACTCTTTAGCTCCTAAGTTCCCCTATCATTCCCCCAGTTAGTTTTTAATTATCTTATTTCTATAGGATTAGTTTACAAACTAAAACAACAAAAGATACAAAAGCTACAATTTTGGAAGAATGGCAGGCTTCTGCCTCAGAGCCCATCCCCTCCAGAACAGGCAAAGAAGAATAACCCTGCCACCCTCTGCTAGACCAGCCCCATCCTAGGCTGCGCCCAGAATTTCTTCTCCCATCCAAAGTCCATGCAAAGTGTAGTCCTTTGGGAAATGCAGTCCCTAAGGAAGAGCCAGAGTCCATCTCGGCCCTCCTTTTATTTTAAATCTTCTGGTCCATAATTCCATGAACTCTGGAGGAGTTCAGCTTCTCAGTCAATCCGGTCCTAGGCTGTTTCCCATTGCCTTAGGCAGCCTCCTCCTATGGCCCCTCCTGCCTCCCCACCAAGTGATCTGATCAATTTCTCTCTGTATCACTGCCTGTCTTCCACCCAAGGCTACTGTAAAGAGTAACATAAATAAAGGTTTTGAATTAAAATTTCTCAATTACTATTTTGCATTAATAAAATGATCCACTCTATGAAGATGTAAGGGAACAGAACCTACCAACCCAAATATCTCTCTTTGGCATAAGGATTATTTTAAGCTGGTTAATTTGTAATAGATAGCAGACAGGGGAAAAACTTGAAAACCAAGTAGAAGTTACCCTCTGTAAAGGATACTTATATCTGTAAGGGAAATCTCTGTTTGTGAAGGTGTGCCCCTGGCTAGTAGGAAGAGTAGGATATCTAAATCTCTAGAAACTGTTATCAATGGAGAAGGCATGAACTGAAATCTTCGTAACAATCTTATACTTGTTTACTGTGTGTTTTTTTCTGGTAATGTCCCATAACCAACTCACCATTCCCAACATCTTCTTTTGTCTTCATTTGAACGTGCTATTAAAGGTGACGGCTTCTTCCGTTTTGGTAAATTATTCAGTGTTAGTAAGTTACTGGGTCTCTCTATGATTGGATGAAGAAGGGGTATTATAACAATTCTAACTGAAAGGAAGCTCACAGGGTGATCTGATCATAAATCTATAACAGGGGGCGGGGGTCATGGTGGGTAGTCATGCCCCAGGCCTGTAAAAGGCTCACCTTCACCTTCAGCGAGGCCTATCCATTGTTTTTTGTGCATCTAAGTTACGCACCTTTGAAGGCCTTTTTCAGGTGCCTCAGAGGTATGGCCCCTTTCAGGAAAGCACATAATCTTGAACTATCCTATAAGCCAATCACAGTGATTTCCCTGGCTTCCTTTCTCCCAACTTTATGTAATCTTCCTTAAGTTCCCTCATGAATTCCAAATATACAGGATGGGGAAAAACTAGGTTTACAGTTGTTCAGATGGAAAATAATACAATAATTAATAAGTAAAAATATGATAAATAAACTCTGTGTTTTACGTACTCACAACTGCAAACCTGCTTTTGCCCCACCCTGTATAAAAGACTGCAAAACTATCATTAGAGACCTTACTTCCTCAACCCCATAAAAATTCTCCACAGGTTTGGACACTCTCACATTGACACATGTATATAGGAGGTATACATGTTATTAAGTTTTAATTTGTTTTTCTCCTGTTAATCTGTCTCATTTCAATTTGATTATTAGACTAACCGTCAGTTACTTAAAAGGGTAGAGAAAAATGTTTCCTCCTGGGCAAAGATAAGGAAGTTGTCATGCTAAATGACATACCTGAGTTATACAAATAATTGAGGACAAATTAGTCTTACACATTGAGAAGCGTAGGTATGTGTGCGTGTGTGTGTATGTGATTGCTAAATATGTCATATATATATGGTGTCTTTGAAAAATTAGGAATGTAGTTTCATTCCTGGAGTCAAAGAGCAAGATACAGCAAGTTAATTTTTCCTTTTGCCTCTCTAACTAATATTTAAGTTGACTCTGCAAAGTTACTGTATCATTCTCTCATCCCATTGGAGAGAGAGAAACTTCCACCAGGGTAAAATAAATGGGGAAGGCTTCCAAGAAAAGGGTGGTGGGGATGGGGAGCTGAGACATAGAGATCAGGGTGCCTGCTGCCTTGGAGAGAGCTGAGGCTCTGGGCCCCCGTCTAGGATTCAGGATCAAGTCCACTGGGTGAACAGTGCGTGTGTAGGTTTGATATGACTTCAGACCCACAAACCCACTTTTTTAATGACTTAAAGTGAAGTTTTATCCACTTGTTTATGACAAAGAAAAAAATTGCTTTGATATATGTTGGGAGCCAACCAACAGCCGACCCTTGACACAGTCGGGACGGATGAGACGCATCTGCACCGCAGAGGTGACTGTGACCGGATCTCCTGTCTATCTCTTCCTGTATGCCTGTCCCTGCTAGCAATAGGTGGTGGGATTTTTGGATACCTGTGTGTTATAACAAAAATTCTGCATGATGCCTTTGATTCTGTGTGAAATGACTTGTTGACCACAGAATAGAGACCCCTAATAACCCTAATGCTGCCTGCTTCCCCCACCTGGGAAGTTAAGGACAAAATTAAACAATGGGCATAACAACTGCCAGAATGTTGAAGGAAGCTGTTGCTGGGAATGTTTCTTAAGGAGTTACCACTCAAAAGTTTAAGATTTATTAGAGCCACTACCCTTCCCATACCCTGGACAGGAGTGTAAAGAAGCAAGGAGTTCTAGTTGGAAATAATAATCTCAAACACATAGAAATGAATACAAAACGTGGCCCCCCTCCAAGATGTACAAATCAAAAAACTTAGAAAGAAAACCAGTTACCTAACAGAGACAAATCTAACCTCAATAGACAATAGCTAAATTCTCTATAACCTATAAATCTCCCCTTGCACTCCTCTGATTTAGACCAATTCCTAGAATTTTAATAGACACCTACTTACTAATTTGTACCTGAAAGTTTGTGCTTGTGTAGCTTCATTGGCTATCTGATTAATGACCCTCTTGGTCAAAATAACCTTTGTTTAACATGGTTGATCTGTGGGACCTCCTGTACTTCTTGGTTATTTCTTTGTTTAACATGATTGATCTGTAAAACCTTCTGTACTTTTTGAAATTATTTCTATGGTAACAGTTTCTGTTTTAATTATCATACTATGTATTGAATATTGTATAATCATGGTAATTGTTTCTGTTTCAATAATCACTATGCATTGAATGTTGTATAACCTCCCCTATAAAAATAAAGATTGATTCTTCTCGGTGAGTCAGTCAGGCCCAGAGAGCCTGGCTGTCCTCCGGCACCTCACTTGGTGTCTGTCTCTTCGACTTAGCCATGCATCCTTCGGGAACCCTGAGACCCCGCCAAGGCTGGACCCTGGAAGATACATGTAAGTCATGCTGGGATGTTATTGTACAATTGTAGTGATCAGCAGTCAGCAGCCCTGTGAAGAAGCAACTAAGTCAAGGGAACATTTACACTGTGAATACTGAGAGTTTGTGAGGACTATTTGAGAGTCATGGTTTGGGCCATGTGATTCCTTGCTAATCCCAAAACTCTCTGAGGACCCTTGAGACATTCGCTCTGGTCTTGGGGAGACACTCCTTGTAGACAGTGGTGATAAACCATGTAGGGACCCCATGAAAGAGATCAGCCTGCCTACTAACACTGTCTTTGTTCTAGCAACAGGGGACTTTTATTGCACATTTGTACTGGCTGCTGAAAACCAGCTGGAGGTTGTACACCAACTCTCCCAAGTATGTACGCGTATGAAAAAGTACACCTCATATTAAACTCGAACTTTATTCCTTCACCTTCTGTGGCCCGGAACAATAATGTGATAATCTGTCATTTGAGTATACCATTTCTTTATCTGGCTTATAAGAGATATTAATCCTGTATGTTAATGGCTTGTGGATTTATTATAATTCCCACAGTAAATCTGTGCTAAATAAACTGGCAAAGCAACTCAGTCTCTGAGAATAACTTTTGCTGCCTGAAAACAAAACAAAAGCAAAACAGATAGTCATTGCCAACAGACTACAGTCAGCTTCTTGGGTGGGTAAACTGTCTGTGGGAGAGAGAGGATTGGGGGGGATGTATAAACAAGTTGGAAAGAACCTAGAGATGAGTACAGTTTTGTATGGTGACAAAAATCAAAGCTCTGGACGTTTTTCTTACCTACATGGTCTCCTGGGAGGGGCCCCATCCCATCCCATTTAGCAAATCATCACCTCAAGGTCTTTTCCCTTTCTTCTTCATGGGGTTGATGGGGTTCAGAAGGCTTTTTCCTCTTTGGAGCCCAACATTTTCTAGCTTCTTTTTGGGAAGAGGTGGGTGAGGAAGTGCCAGAGATTTACTACCTCCTCCTTGATACTGTGCCTCTAGGTGCCCCATGATGCTGGTGGGAGGAGACAGAGCACCATATGAAGATGCAGTGGTCAGCAGGGAACTGGGGGCTGGTTTAGGGAGGGTTGGAGTCCTATTGTGGTAGTTAGAGGGGTATCCTTCAAGGAGGCAAGTGCTGCTTGGGATATGAAGGGCAACTATGGTGGATAAGAGCTTGAGTCCTTTTAAGAAGGAAATGGGATAGGGGCTGATAGGAAAGGAACTGGAGACTGGGTCCTTGGGACCTTCGGATAAAAGGGGCCCAAGGGGCATGATATCATTCATTCAGATTTCTATTTGCTCCACGTGAAATATAATTCAAAACTAAATCCCACCCAGACTTCTTTCCTCAAGGTCGGTAATCCTACTCCATGCTCCGCCTGACTCCTGGACCCCTGTCCAGAGCCATAGATCCTGTTACTAGATTCAGCTTCTAGGCCACCAGGGTCCTGCTTGGAAGCAAGTGGGGTAGCTGAAATAAAACAAACAAATAATTAAAAACCCTAAGGGCTTGCATGGGGAAGCAGAGGGGAGTTACCCTTTTCTACCTCCTGGTGGGCTCACTTTACTCATGTGTGTATCATTTTTCTGGGTGGCTCTTTCCTGAGTAGATGGCTGACTCAGGTGAGTCCCCTGCCCTCTGGGGATGGGATATCAGTGTCACTGAACTGTACCCTTTGTCATAGAA
Source organism: Trachops cirrhosus (assembly GCA_028533065.1). Classification (NCBI taxonomy): domain Eukaryota; kingdom Metazoa; phylum Chordata; class Mammalia; order Chiroptera; family Phyllostomidae; genus Trachops; species Trachops cirrhosus. Next base: position 7,736 of record JAPYXV010002509.1, read on the forward strand.
TCCATCCCCAACCTGCCATGGCCTTGGGCTCCTCATAACCTCACCTCACTGTCTCTCTCTCGTCACTGTCTCCCCCTCCTCATCTAACTTCCCCAGCCGGGCAAGCTGACAGAGGCCTTCAAGTACTTCCTGTAGGGCATGGGCTACAGTGAGTATAGAGTCAGAAGCTAGCATGAGGACACGGGATTGCTGCAAGGAGGAGGGATGACCTCTGAGGGGAAAAACAACTTTAGGCTAATTCCTGGACTTAACCACCATCTGCCAAATAGAACTCACAGGTCCCCTGGCTCCATTTGTTACTCTTGCACCCCACTGAGTTGCTGGCCTCTCTTCCCCACCTGCTCTCTGACTGCCTGCTTATTCTTGTCTCCACAGTGGCTTCATCCTGCCTGACTCACCTGTCTCCATCTTGAACAGCCTCCCTGACCAGTATGGCAACTATTAATGGCAACTGGTACTGCTTGTGAACCCTGTCCCAGAGCAGTGAGTCTGGGACTCTCCCTTCAAGGCTCCTGAGCACAACATGGAGGTCTCCTATTGAATGGTCCACGTTGCCTTGGTGTGGGACCCAGCCCCCACCTCCCCCAGCACTAACCCAGGAGGTGCATAAGGCCAGAGTGAGCAAGTAAAGATGAGCAGACCAAGTGGAAAGAAGACTTTGATTTTTTTAGTATATTTTATTGATTACGCTATTATAGTTGTCCCAATTTTTTTTCCCTTTATCCCCCTCCTTCCTGCACCATCCTCCTCACCTTCCAGCACTCTCCTACCCCACAGTCCATGTCCATGGGTTGTATATATAAGTTGTTTGGCTTCCCCATTTCCTATACTATTCTTAATCTCTCCCTGACTATTTTGTTCCTACCTATTCTACCTATAGTTCCTACCTATTCTACCTATAGTTCTTCCCTATACCTTCCCCCCCACTGTCCCCCTCTTCCTCCCCACTGATAATCCTCCATGTGATCTGAATTTCTGTGATTCTGTTTCTGTTCTAGTTGTTTGCTTAGTTTATTTTTGTTTTTTAAGTCCAGTTGTTGATAGTTGTGAATTTGTTGTCATTTTATTGTTCATAGTTTTTGATCTCCTATTTCTTAGATAAGTCCTTTTAACATTTCATATAATAAAGGCTTGGTGGTGGTGAACTCCTTTAACTTGACCTTATCTGGGAAGCACTTTATCTGCCCTTTCATTCTAAATGAAAGCTTTGCTGGATAGAGCAATATTGGATGTAGGTCCTTGTTGTTCATGACTTTGAATACTTCTTTCCAACCCCTTCTTGCCTGTAAGGTCTCTTTTGAGAAATCAGCTGACATTCTTATGGGAACTCCTTTGTAGATAACTGTCTCCTTTTATTTTGCTGCTTTTAAGATTCTCTCCTTAATTTTAATCTTGGGTAATGTAATTATGATGTGCCTTGGTGTGTTCTTCATTGGGTCCAATTTCTTTGGGACTTTCTGGGCTTCCTGGACTTCCTGGAAGTCTATTTCCTTTGTCAGATTGGGGAAGTTTTCTTTCATTATTTGTTCAAATAAGTTTTCAATTTCTTGCTCTTCCTCTTCTCCTTCCAGCACTCCTATGATTCGGCTGTTGGAACGTTTAAAGTTGTCCTGGGCATTCCTGAGTCTCTCCTAAATTTTTTTGCATTCTTGTTTCTTCATTCTGTTCCAGTTTATTTTCCTCTTTTATTCCAAATTGTTGATCTGAGTCCCAGTTTCCTTCCCTTCACTGATGGCTCCCTGTATGTTTCCCTTTACTTCACATCGTATAGCCTTCATTTCTTCCTTCATTTTGTGATGGAGCTGAACCAATTCTGTGAGCAGCATCCTGATTACCAGTGTTTTGAAACTCTGTATCAGATAGGTTGGCTATCTCCTTGTCGCTTAGTTCTTTTTCTGGAGTTTTGATCTGTTATTTCATTTGGGCTATATTTCTTTGTCTCAGTGCATCTGTTATGCGTAAAGGGAAGAGCCATAGCTATTCACCAGGGCTGGGCAACCCTCTTTGCTGTGTTGTGGTGCTTTCTGTGAGGGAAGGGTCAGAAAAGGAACAATGCCACTTGCTCTGTTCTCATCTCACTTTCTGTCACTTCCCTTGTTTCCCATAAGCAGTTTGTGCCCTTTAGGTGCTGATTTGTAGGTGGGTAGGTTTGTGCTTGTTTTAGGACCCTGTGGGTCTCTCCAACATACTCTCCTGTGAGGCTGGGAGTTTCTCCTGCCACCTCAATCCCCTCAGATCTTTTCTTCAAACTGTAGTTTTGAGTCTTTAGTTTCCTGCACTGAAAGCCAGGGGTCTGAGGTCCATCTTGCTCCCCCACTTTCTGCCATGTTTGTCTGCACATAAATGTGGGATTGCCTGTGTGGTCCACCAGCTGCTGCCTTGCTTCATCCTCTCCACCCCACTGTCCAACTTCACCCCTCCTACCATCTGGTTGAATGTTTCTTCAACTCCTTGGTTGTTGGACTTCTACACAAATGCTTTTCTGGCAGTCCTGGTTGTTCTTTGTTTTTAAATTGGTTGTTTTCCTTCTTTTTAAAAATATATTTTATTGATTATGCTATTACAGTTGCCCCATTTCCCCCCCTTCATTCCCCTCTGCCCTGCACACCCTCTCCCACCCACATAGTTCATGTCCATTGTCTCCCCCTCTTTAGTTCATGTCCATGGTTCATACATATAAGTTCTTTGGTTTCTACATTTCCTATACTATTCTTAACCTCCCCCTGTCTGTTTTCTATCTACCATCTATGCTACTTATTCTCTGTACCTTTTCCCCTCTCACCTCCTCCCATTCCCCCATTGGTAACCTTCCATGTGATCTCCATTTCTGTGGTTCTGTTCCTGTTCTAGTTGTTTGCTTAGTTTGTTTTTGTTTTTGTTTTAGGTGTGGTTGTTAATAACTATGAATTTGCTGTCATTTTACTGTTTATATTTTTATCTTCTTTTTCTTCGATAAATCCCTTTAACATTTCATATAATAAGGGCTTGGTGATGATGAAGTCCTTTAACTTGACCTTACCTGAGAAGCACTTGATCTGCCCTTCCATTCTAAATGATAGTTTTGCTGGATAGAGCAATCTGGGGTGTAGGTCCTTGCCTTTCATGACTTGGAATATTTCTTTCCAGCCCCTTCTTGCCTATAAGGTCTCTTTTGAGAAATCAGCTGACACTCTTATGGGAACTCCTTTGTAGGTAACTATCTTCTTTTTTCTTGCTGCTTTTAAGATTCTCTCCTTATCTTTAATCTTGGCTAATGTAATTATGATGTGCCTTGGTGTGTTCCTCTTTGGGTCCAACTTCTTTGGGACTCTGAGCTTCCCGGACTTCCTGGAAGTCTATTTCCTTTGTCAGATTGGGGAAGTTCTTCTTCATTATTTGTTCAAATAAGTTTTCCACTTGTTGCTCTTCCTCTTCTCCTTCTGGCACCCCTATGATTCAGATGTTGAAATGTTTAAAGACATCCTGGAGGTTCCTAAGCCTTTCTTCATTTTTTTTGAATTCTTGTTTCTTCATTCTTTTCCGGTTGAATGTTTCTTTCTTCCTTGTGGTCCACACAGTTGATTACAGTCCTCGTTTCCTTCCCATCACTATTGGTTCCCTGTACATTTTCCTTTATTTCACTCTGCGTAGCCTTCATTTTTTCATCTAATTTGCGACTAAATTCAACTACTTCTGTGAGCATCCTGATCACCAGTGTTTTGAACTGTGCATCTGATAGGTTGGCTATCTCTTCATCCCTTAGTTGTATTTTTTCTGGAGCTTTGACCTGTTCTTTCATTTGGGTCATTTTTTTTTTTTTTTTTTTTTTTGTCTGGACATGCCTGTTATGTAGTGAGTGGCAGAGCCTTAGGTGTTCACCAGGGTGGCCTAACCCATGTTGCTGCGTTTTGACGCTGTATGTGGGGGAGGGGTCCGAGAGAGAACAATGGCTCATGTTCAGCTCTCTGCCGAATTTCAGTCACTTCCTTGCTTCCCATGCGCAAAGTGGGACCTCCTGGTGCTGATTTCTGGGTGGGTGGGAGGGCTTGTGTACATTCTAGAACCCTGTGGGTCTCTCCAACGAACTCTCCTGTGAGGCTGGGAGTTTCTCCTCTCGCTGCTGCCTCAACCCCCACAGGTGTTTTCAATAGGTGTTTGCAGCTTTATTTCCCTGAGCTGGGATGCTGGGTTGTGCAGTCCGTCCTGCTCCCCGGTTGTTTCTCCAGGTTTATGCGCACAAGAATGTGGGATCACCCGCTTCACAATCCGCAGCCTTGCCGTGAGTCCTCTGCGCTCAGCTGCCCGACCCTGCCCCTCTTAACGGTCTGGATGGATGTTTCTTCTTTAACTCCTCGGTTGTCGGATTTCCATACAGTTTGATTTTCTGGTGGTTCTGGTTTTTTTTTTGTCTTTAAACTTGTTGTCCTCCTTTTGGTTGTGGGAGGAGACACAATGTGTCTACCTACACCTCCATCTTGGCGGGAAGTCCTGTTTTCCTTCTTTTGGTTGTGCGAGGAAGGGAAGTGTTTCTGCCTACGCCTCCATCTTGGCTCCCCTTCTGACCTTGATCTTTGATTGCTACCCTAACTTTGACCTCTAGCCTGTGATTTCCTTCAGCCTCTGGCAATGCTGTCCTAATACCTCTTTAAAAACCCAGGACCCTAAATGATCCCCCTCTTTCATTCTAGTGTGAAGGTGGAGAGGGCATGGATCCCCTCTCCCTAATCTAGGTGTCCATAGATGAGGAATAAGGGTCGTTGTAGTTGTCCATGTGCCTACCTAAGACTCTCCCTACTCATCCCATTGCAAGGGTGAGGGACTTGGTTTTGGGTCTCCATTCACCAAAGTGGATATGACTTCTCATTAACCCTTCAAATTTCTGAAGGATATGGGCCTAAATGAATGTGTCAGGGAGGGTTGCTGGTGGGTTAGTGGTCCTCAGGATGTGATAGAAATATCCACGGTGTGAATGGAAGTTGGACTGGGAGGTGGTATGAACAAGTTTGAGGGAAGGATTGGAGCTGGGGCAATAGGAAGGGGCCTGGGGCCATTGGCTGCACTAACTTTGGTAGCTGTCTAGACAGTGTGTGTCTACAGTGGGAGGGGGAGGGGGCCAAGCTGGGGCAGGGCTGCTTGGGGCTTGGCATAGGGGTGGGAAGAGCTACCTGGGGCTCTGACCAGGGTGTGTTATGGGTGGAGGGTGCTCTCCTGTCTCCCACAACTTCTGCTGTAACAATAAACTGTAGAGGAATCTGAGCAGTGTTTTTATTCTTTGTCTCGGCATGCCTGCATCCTGCCCCTTTCCTACCTTCTCTGGGCCCAGCTCTCAGTCTCTTCTCCAAGTGACAT
>JAPYXV010002510.1:0-13062 GCA_028533065.1 Trachops cirrhosus
AGAGAGTGGCCAGGCCACTCGGAGGCACCCTCCCCTTGAGAGGGTAGCCATGCCGTCACTATTCCTCCACCGGACTCGGTAGTCCGTGTGTATGTTTCTCTCGCCACACGCGAGCCATCTACAACGTCTTCGGTCCACTGCAGGATGGTGGACTGCAACATGGTGTCATGGGGATAGTGGCTGTAATCTGTTAGAGAGGAGGGCTTTTACATAAACCAAGTATTGCTGCATATAGTGATAAACAGGTTTTATTCTCATGTTAGAGCAGTGTCTACTCTATTGAGATTAAAATGATTAGATTATTTATATTGATGTCATTCAAGAAATTGTCACTATACTAAAAGGGTGATGTAAGCTCCACACTAGGATGCTCTTGACATCCTCAGAGGCAACTACACACTGCTCCTTGATTAGCTTTAGGGTTAGCGCATTGTGAGGCACACAGTAAGGTTTTTATACATATCCAAAGAATGAGTAAGTGAAGGTTGAAGGACAGAGCCAATTTCTACTTGCACCAATAAACCATAAAATAGTCGTAGGGAGGGGCTATACATAATTACGATGTTTCAAGACATAACATGAACAGAGCTATTCATTCAGTCAGTCAACTAGTATTTATAAAGTGCTTTAGTTGTAAGGGCACCATGTTAAGGAAAACTAGTTCCTATCTTCAAGGGCTTTAGTGTATTTTAAGGGATATAGTAACGACAACAAAAATTGCAGTTCAACATTGTCATTACTATAGGGTTAAGCAAAACATTTGGTTATTATTATTTGTAGCACACCCAAAAGGAATCTTGACTCTAAGAACCAGGTAGGACCAATATTGTCAATGCCTGAAAGTGTTAATGTTTGTTAAAATTGGTAAAGAACTTGTTTGTACTAACTTATCCCACATTGAGTAACAGGAACCCTGTACGTATTTGCATAGGAGTAGAATGTTTTAGTTGGTGATGTAGGTGCCTTCATCCATAATGCTGGAACACATGAGTGTACTGGGGTAGTAGGTTTGAAATCCTGGTCCATGAACTAATGCCAGTCCCCAAGAAAATTGACACATACCAGCACCAAAATGAGGAAAGTAGGAATAATGTAGTAAGTTTTTTATAATGCATTTTCCTCTGAGTTTATGTCAGTCCTATGTTTTTTGTATCAGTTCATTTTTTGTGAAATGGTGGAGATAGTAAATGGTGATTTGTGCTTGTTTTTAAGTGTCAGTGGTTAGTAAAATAAAAACTTAGCCTTATGTCAGTTCCTATTTGGGTAGAGTATAAGAGACAGATGCTGGAGGGTGGATAGCGTACTGGTCAGTGAAACCTGGAAATAGTAGAAGCACAGTGTGAGACTAGGTTTGCTTCTCTCCCACTTTCCATATCCTGCTAACTCTTGTCTGAAATCTTCAAATGCTTATTGATTTACTGTGTTTTTATTCTTTATTTTCATGAAGAAAGTATATGAATAAATGGCATTGTGATTTATTTTCACACTTTCAATTTTATAACTGCCACCATATCTATCACAGTTCTATTCAACTTCTGAAGGACACAGACTTTTTTCCTCTCTTGAGATTTAGGTGCTTAGGCCTCTCTGTGTTCCCATCCTATGATTATGTAAAAATTTCTATCTGTAGCTACATTGTAGGAGTTATAAAGAGCAAGCTGTATATCTGATCTCATCTCTAGTTCCTCTTTACTAAGGAGTTACTGACAACTCCTAACCACTGTGATTAAGATAATTTTTCCAGTTGGTCTTTCCCCTCTTTTGTGCTAATGTTCTTCTTGTCCCACTCCTCTTTGTTAGAAGTGTCTCACACTTGAAATAGTTCTTTGTTTCTTTTACTCTTTTTTTTCCCTGCTGGAGGTCATATTTAGATATAGTCTTGAAAAACTCATTTATTGATTTTCATGGAAACAGTATTTCTATGGAAATGTTCTATGAAATCCTCCCTTTGAACCAGTTGCTGTATCTCTCTGTCCCTCCCAGGAGCACCCTGATGTGATCTCTCTGCTCAGAATGCATCCCTTACTCCCGTACTGGAAAGCACTCAGTAGCCCCCACCCCTTTGGAATCTTACCTGACACCAGACATAATTTTGTATACAAACATGGACACGTGTGTAATATCTCCATTATTCTTCTCCATGAAGGAAGTGCTATTATCCTTATTTTAAAGCTAACAAAACCAAGATTTACAGGGACAAAATAACTTGTTCAAGGTCATATAACTATTAAATACTGAGACAGAATTAAACTCAGATTTGTCTAGAGTTTAAGCAATATACTCCACTAAAAAGGTAGAGTATTCTAACTTTAAAAATATCCCCATCAAATTCACAGTATGTAATCATCAATACATAGGTCAAAGATACCAAAAAGTAAAAATAAATCTTAAAATTATTTGTATATGTCTATAGACTGTAATAATAGATACTCAAATATTCACTAATCTCTACTGTTGACCTTATTTCCTAATTTACTCAAATATCCTTTTAGTATCTCAATCCCTGTCTTCAAAAAGACCCCAGGTGGTTTATCAATATCTGTAACACTACTGCATATGTACAGCAGTTCCCTAAATACTAATATCCTTAAGCTCTTTCATGAGGCAGTATGTGTAAAACAGTTTTTGAGTTGGAATGGTAAGAAATATTAGTTTATAATTCATTTCAGACAAGAAAGCTTTATCTTATTCACTGTTCATAGTAACTAAAACCTAATAGATAGTTCAAAAAGCAAAATGTCTTCACCAAAGAGTAGAAATACCCATGATTCTCAGGAGCTTCTTGGAAGGCAAAGCGTAATAGCTCAGAGAGGCATCTAAATCTAATAATCAAGACCTATCAATAGTCTTATAAAGAATGAAGTATTAAAAAGCTCAGGAACCAGAAAACTTATGGAAAACTCCTAGTCTTGAGTAAGTAACAAAGCCATGCTGGAAATAGATCAACTCCTAGAAATTAATTCTGGACTAATTAAAAGGAAGTAAGTGATTTTTTTATCTAGATGGAAAACCAATGTGACAACCACAAAATGTTAATGGAAAAATCACTGATACTACCATAGTACAATTTTCTAAGTATAATTTATTTTTCTTTAGAATAATTTATTTATGAGTTATAATAATACCTCACTGACAGTCTTTTATATAGCTTCTTCCGATTTCTCACAAAAGTATCAATGAATAAAAACAGAACAAAAACAGAGAAAAAAAGAAAACTCATATAACAACAATCTTGCTAAAAATGACAGCCATCAAAACATCAATGCCCAGAGGACTTCCACTAAATAGCCATAATACCTATGAAGTCAGAAAAAATGTTGGTAGTCTTATTTCACAACACATGTGCATGTGAATCTCCCCAGCACATGCCCCAATGAGTAAAAAAGTTAAGTGTGAAAAAAATAAAACTAAAGAGACAAAAGAAACTATTGTATGGGGTAAGTTTATTCTCAGGAAAAAAAATGATGGAGTATACGACAATGGGACTCTGGGTGGTTTTTCTTGAATAAAAATTGTAAAGTCTTTGTGTTAAAATCATAAACAAAGTTAAAAGCAAAAATGGTAGCATATATAGCAATCTAAATATTGACTTTCTTACAATAAAATCTCATGCAATATTATAATATAAACATTTAAAAAGAAATAATAGAAAATGTATAAATAAAAATTTATACATTATAAAGAAAATGTACAATGGATATATTGGCAGATGCTTCATAGAAAATTAGAAATAAATAATAAACAAGAAAAATTTCACTCTCCTTGTCAGTAATAAACTGAAAATTTCTCTTTTTATCTTTCTGTACTTTTCAAACATTCTAAAATGAAGATAAGTTATTTCTTATTCAAAGAAAAAACATTTCAAATAATTATTTTAGGACCCACACCTGCAACACACACATTTTTAAGGGAGACGCTTTCACTTATATGTGGTGTATGTGTGTGTGTTGTCATGGAAATATATATATTTCATATATATGTATACATATACATATATAAAAACAAATCTTATATACATGTGTGTATATATATATAACAAATATTAAGTGTACAGCTTGATAAGATTCACATTTATACATCTCTGTAACGGTTACCCAAAGCAACAATATCAACAAGTTGCTTTATGCCCGATCCTAATCAATAACATGCCCCATTAATATGAATTTTTCAGTGTCCATCAATACTCCCTCTCATGGTACATTATAAAAATGGAATCTTATGCTATTTACTTTTTTGTGTCTAGCCTATTCCCCTCAATAGAATGTTGTGGGACTCATCCCTGTTCTTTCATATAGCAGTTTATTTTATTATTGCTGTGTAGCGTTCCTTTGTATGCATGTAAGAATTTATTAATTCTCCTATAGATAGACATTGAATTATTTATAGTTTTAAGTATTATACATAAAGCTTTTGTGAACTTTATTGTACATATGTCCTGGCAGATATATATCCTAATTCCTGTTATATGTATACCTTGTAGTGGAATTGCTAGGTCATAGGCTGAGCATTTGTTTAGATTTAGTAGTTAACGTCAACCAGCCTTCCAAAGTGGTTGTACTAATTTACATACTTTACTGAAATGTATGAAAGTTTAAGCTGCTCTGCACTCTTGTCAATATTTGTGTGGTTTTTTATTTTAAACATTCTATGAGTGTGTGGTAGTATTTATTATTTTGATTGGCATTTCCATTGCATATTATAAAGTTAAGCTTCTTTTCATATATTTATTGGAAATTTGGTCATTCTTTTATAAAGTGTTCAAGTCTTTTCCACATTTCTTTGAATTGATTACCTTCAGAATATCTATTTTAAGAGTTCCTCATGTACAAAGGATATGAGTCCTTTGTTTGATATATGTATCATGAAAATTGCCTAATTGGAACAAAGTTTATTACTAGTTCCTGTTTCTCTCATTTGCTATTTGTTTTATGTTGTCCAATTTATTCTTTAACTTTTTTTATTCTTCCTTCTTTATTTACTGCCTTCTTTTGGATTAATTCAAAATTTTTATTATTCTATTTTACCACCTGTCTCAACATTTTGTTTCATCTCTTAGTTCATTTAGAGTTTTCAGTAAAAATTTTTAATATAATTTTTAATCTAAACAAACAAATTTTTAATCTAATACAAACTATTCTAAGTCGATTTCTTGTTTATACTCAAGAATCTTGCACATCATTAAGTTAATTTACCCCATCATACCTTTTTTGCTATTGCCATATAATTTACTTTTACTCATCTATATGTTATATATAATACTACAGAGCTGTGTCAGGGTATTTGCTAAAAATGATCACCAGTGCCCAGGACTGTGCATTATTTTTATCTGTGAGTCTTTCAGCCTGAAGAATTTCCTTGAGCATTTCTTGTAATGTAGGTCTACTGCCAACAAATTACATCAGCTTTATTCCCCTGGGAGTATTTCACTTTATTTCATTCTTAGTTTTGAAGGATCTACTCACTGAGTAAAGCATAGAATTGGTTTTCTTTTGTTTAGTTTTGTTTTAATTTTTTAGCTTTTTTCTTTAAAAACAGAACTCCATATTTATTTTCCAAGATTCCATGATTTCACTAGGAAGTTAGCCATAATTCTTAATGTTGTCTCCCTGATAGCAATGTCTTTTTTCTTAGCTTTTAAGTTATACATATATTTTTTAGTTTTTAGTTGACTATGATGATAATAGGAATGTGTTCCCTTGTGTATGTTTCTCGGGGCTACCAGAGCTTTCTAAACCTGTGGATTAAAGATTCACATCAATTTTGAAAAAATCCCCAGAAATTATTTCTTAACTCATTCCTTCTGCCATATTTATGTGTGCTCCATCTGGGACCCATTTACACCAATGCAAAATTGTTTTATTGAGTCCCAGATGTCACTTTTTCTCTGGGCTCTCTTCACATCTTTTTTCTCTATGTGCTCAGTTTCACTCTTTTCTATTATTCTGTTTTTGATTTTACTAATCATGTCTTCTCCTATGTCCAGTTTGCTGTTAACCAAAATAAGTGGTACTTAATTTCTGACATGGTGCTTTACACTTCCAGAATACCAATGTAATTCTTGTTATAGTTTTTAATTTTATGTTAAAGTTTTCTTCTCGTGCACTTTTTTTCAATCCTGTACTCTGTTTCCTTAAACATATTGATTATAGTTATTTTAATGTCCTTTTTTTCTAATTCTAATATCCAGATCTTTGATCATTCTACTTCTATTGACTGATTTTTCTTAGTTATCGATCACATTTTATACTTCCTGACACATGTGCAATACATTTTCTTTTATGCCAATGAGTTGAAAATCACCATATGGACTGAATCTTACTTTATATTCCCCCCCAGTGATAGTTTGCCTTTTCCAGGTTCAAAGATATTAAAATTGGGTAGTTTATAGCATAAGGCAGCAGCAGTCAACCTCTGGTTAAATGTCTTTAATGGACAATTAGCATGAGATTTTAATTGAGAGTCTAGTTATTATATTCCTTGCCCTGAATGACTAACTCGATCAGATTTTTACTATTTCTCAGCTTTGGTCTCCAGCCTCCTACACCATAATGTTTCTACATTCGGCATGTATTTTGAGAAAAAATCCCATTGAAATTTGAGCAGTTGCCATTCCTCAAGTGAAGCTTTTCATCCAAATAATAAAAAACGATGGGAGCCTTCAGTCTTTCTATTCCAAATCTTCAGCCTCTCATAAAGCCTCCAGAATCAGCAACTGAATCATGAGGGGAAATGGTTATCATGCATTTATGGCTCCTGGAGTGTATAAACAGATAAACCAGATCATTTCAATATCCAAAAGTTTTCCTGGTTTCTCTTTTTTCCAGCAGTGTTGTATACAAGAATTCGTGTCCCTTCCCAGATTCTCACAATGTGACTACTAGAAATAGCGTCATTGAGGATGTAATTAAGTGAGAATAGGGCATACTGAAGTAAGATGAAATCTTAATCCAAATCCAATATGACTGATGTCTTTGTGCAAAGAGAGGTGACTCAGAAACAGAGAGATACACAGGGAAACTGCCATGGGAAGACACAAGACAGACACTGGAACGACCCAGCAGAAAGACAAGGACTGCCAAAGATTAACAGCTACCACCAGGAGCTAGAAAGAGGCATGGAAGGATTCTGCCCAGAGTCCCTAGGGAAGCATGGCCCTGCTGCCCCTGACTTTGGACCTCTAGCATCCAGGAGTGTGAGAGAATAAATTGGTTGTTTTAAGCCACCTTGTTTGTGGGACTTTGTTATGGCAGCCCTAGGAAACCAATGTCTCTTCCTTTAGGCCAAGCTAGGTCATTACCTGGGTCCAGACCCTGCAGATACCCTCAGATAATAAAGCAGCTGGTAGCACCTGCCTACTTTTGCAAGTTTGCCATCTGTTAGTTCATTTTCTTTGTTGTTTCCATACAGCTTCGCTGCTTTAATTTTTTTTAGTTTTAATTGTTGTTCAAGTACAGTCTTTTACTCCCATCCCAGTCCACCCACCCAACCCTCCCCACCTCCCTCCCATTTCCACCTCCCCCCCCCAGTTTTTGTCCATGTGTCCTTTATACTTGTTCTTGTAGACCCTTCCCTTTTTCCCCTGAAATTCCCTCCCCTCTCCCCTCTGGTCACTGTCAGCTGAAAAAAATTTTTTTAACTTTTGCATTTCTTTGGCCTTTTGAAGTTATACAGCAAAAGAATTTTCATTTGCTTTCTTTTTCATCATGCCTAACACTAAAAGTCCCTCCTCCACTCTTTAGTCTCTCACCCCTTGCAATCCTCAGTTTGATGTGTAAATAAAGCCTGTCATTTCTTGTTAATTCTGATTTTATTTTTAAGCACTTAAAACCTTAAATCAAAATACTACTATAGCCCTCATGTGTTTTATCTATGCTGAAGTGCTAAAATCCAGGTTTATATATTATTAACAGTGAGCCTGAGTTTGATTAAATTTTACTTAAATTGCACAATTATTTTAGACTTAAATTATAAGTTAAATTAATAATAATAAATTAAAAGTATTAAGAGTATAATTTAATTTTTCCAATTATGCATTTAAATTACATAGTAATAAAAGACACAAGGAATTTAATTAATATTGTTTTCTATTAACTGTATGATAGTCTATTTTCTAACCAATTTAAGGACCCATTTCCTTTACAGTTATACCCTGTCACCCACTGACGTTTGGTTGCTTTCTCCTTTTTGTGAATTCTCCTTGTCACACATATTAACTTTCAGAGATGTCTTTTATGACATAACACACAATCACCCGGATGTCCTAAAGGCACCTGAAATTTTGTATCTAAAACTCACCTCGTTGTAACTTCTATTACCACAGCCTCCAACTTCGAGTTCCTCCTTTTAGAATCTACAGCTTAAGTAAATGACTCACTTATCTACCCGGTCTCTTAAGATGTAGGAGTAACTGAACCGCATATAGTCCTCATTAAAAGGCTGCAAATTCTATTGTCTGAACAACTTCACATCTGTTCCCTCCTTTTCTTACTGCCTAAATTCAAATATTTATACTATTGCTGAGGTTTAGCTCTTCATTATCTCTCACTTTTCAAGTATCAGAATAATTTTCCTGTTTAATGTTCCTTTTGATACCAGCTTCTTTCTCCTCCATTTATGCTGGAAATTGTCCCAAAGGTGTTCGTCTAAAGTATGAATCTCTTCACATTACCTCCATTTTTAAAAGTCTTCCTTGGTTCTCCAATGTCTACAAAAAGGAATATCAACTGTTTCACTCCAGTCAAAACTCGTTAAATTCAGCATTTGAATTTATATCTTCTATTCCTTAACCCCATGAAATCTGCGCTCCAGCCACTTCACAGATTGTGTTTCTTTACAGTGACATGTCATTTAATTCCCCATGCTTTTGTACATGTTAAATCTTATTCAGTGAAAGGCCTACCTCAAGATATTTGTCAATTCCCCTGAGCTTACATTCATATGCTTTCTAATACCTCATTTACCAATTTCAAAGAAACTCTATTTCCCTAACATTTCACTTCCTGTGTCTTTTGTCTTCTTTTTGTGACATACTAATTCAAATACTGAATGCAGATCCTATTCTTCCTTTATTTTTATGCCAACATGTAACCACTCACATAGCCATCTGTGTTTGGACATGTTTCTCTTCCCTTTCTGTGGCAGTAAGTTTCCAGCTAGAGGTGTCCAGGTGAGGACCTGAGATGCGTTAGTTAAAGGATACTTCCTTATGCATCACATCACAATTTTTTCTATCCTCTTGTTTGCATTTAAAATGCACATTAGTGATTCAGCTATTATTCAGAAACACTTCACCATTTCTGAAAACATGAATAAAAACATCAAAAACAGTGCATTGATGGGAAATAATTGTCTGGGTAAGAAAATTATCACAAATTAAAATAAAGTAAGTGTCACAGCTAACCCCTAGATTAGAGACTCTTCATCCTCAGACAATATTAACATTTCCGAGACTGCATTTGGAAAGAAAATTAATCCAGATTCCATGAGTACATATATTGAGATTATCACATTCTGTATCCATTTTTTGGAGATTTATAAGGTACATAAACATGTTAGAAAAGGACAAATCCTGTTGTAAAAATGTTTAAATACCCTTCTTTTATCCAGCATCTTTTTGTTTGTGTTTTACGATGAACTCAACCTTCTTATGTACCACTGATTATCACCATACTTCAGAAAAGACTATACTAGAGCAATATTAATAACCATACATTGAAGGAAAAAACTGATCACATTATGCTAGTGCATGTGGTGAAATCTGCTGAACAAAAGCCCATTTGTACATTTTTATATCAGCCAAAGAATTAAGTTAATTAGAATTTGATGTGACAGTTTGACTTAATATGATTCTTGGATTTTCTTACATTTTGATACTTTTCATTGCCAAGGGGAAAATTTGTCTGCATCTTAAAGTCTGCTTTAAGGAAATGAAACATAAAGGCAGATCAAGCCCCCAGACACTAACATATCAAAATTTTTAAAAATGTAATCTGTCATATTTTTCTTTTAATTCCAGAGTTTAGGGAATGATAGTGATTATCCATCCAAGTAAGTGGTGGTGTATGTAATTTCCCATGATGAATATCCACCCACAGAAAATACTCAGTGAGATCCCCAAGAGAAAGCCCTTGCATTAGGATCTGCAGGGGTTCCAAAATTCTTAAGACACTAGATTGGAACCCAAGATACATTAAAGATATTTAAAATAAACTAGAGGGAGACCTGACAAGCTTGCCGAATCAATCACTGGAGGCATACAGGTGCACTGTGAAAAGCACTGGATTTTCCCTGGCCGGTGTGGTTCAGCTGGTGGCTGCATCATCCTGTAAACAGATTACAGTCTCAGGGCCTAGGTTGTGGATCAATGTATCTCACTTTCTCATTGATGTTTCTCTCCCTCTCCTTCTCTCTCCCTTTCCCTCACTCTAAAATCAGTAAGTGTTTCTTCAGGCGAGGATTAAAAAAGAAACATTGGATTTAGACCCAGAAAATCTATATTAAAAACTCAACCTATAACTACCACTAGGCCTCTCTGAGTCTCAGTTTTCTTGTGTGTGAGATAGGGATAATAATTAAAAATAATACCTAACTCTCAAGAGTCTAGTGAGACTTCAGTATGCTGATGAATGGGAAGACAAAGGTCAGATGGGAAAATGCCTACCTGCAACAAAGATGAACGAATAGAAGCTGCATTTACTCTCCTGCTTGAAATAACAAGAAAAAAAAGACAAAATGTATAAAACACAGTTTCAAGGCATTGGACATTAAGCAATGGATGACAGTTGTTCTCAAGATACAAGAAATAAATGAGGTGAGCCCTCCAAGTTAAGGAGATGGCATTATGAGTTCAGAGAAACCAAGGAAGTTTTCAGAGCCCAGGAACAGAGGCTAGAGCTGTATGAAAAGAGGACTCTGGAGATCTGCAGAGGTTCCCTCTAGAGCAGCGTTTTCAACCCATTGCCACAAGAATTTTTAAAACATGTAATACCTTACTATTTCTCAGGGGCACTGACCTCTTTTCCCTTAGATTGTCAAATATGTGAATGACAACAGGCAACCCAACAATTGCCATCCAGTGTGAATGACCTGTCTTGAACCATAAATATGTAAGTCATATAATAGGGTTCCATCTTATTGGTCAGGGGGCATAATAATGTTACATCTGATTGGTTAATTCTTGCTACCAGAAATCCTTATATATTGTACAAGTATAGGCACCTGATTTTTTAAAAAAGCCATTTGGGAGCAAAAAGAATAGGTAATTACTATTATCATTTTCTTGTGTGTAAATCAATTGAAATTATACCTAATTTTTTGTCAGATCAGCAAAGAATGCATTTTTTGATGTCCTATAGAATTTTTGTAATTAGTTTATGTGTGCCATGAGATGAAAAAGGTTGAAAATTACTGCACTAGAGTAGTCAGCTATGTATTGATGTCTACATGCATTTGAAGCCTGGAACTGAACCACCCTGAAGGATTAGAGTGAACAATACTCCTGGCACCCATATGGAACAAGGAACAATGTCTATCCCCAGCAGTGAGACTGGGAAACTTATAATTCAGAGGATTAAAACAACACTTAAAGGAAATTTTAAAGTATTAACTGACTATATTAGAAAGGGAAAAAATTTCAAATCAATGTCTAAAGACCTACCTTAAGAAATTTAGAAAATAAGAGAAAATTAAACCTGAAGTAAGTAAAAGAAACAAAATAATAGATCAGAATGAAAATCAATGAAATATAAAATAGGAACATAATAGAGAACAACAATAAAACTAAAATCTGGTTATTTTTAAAAAATCAATAAAATTGAAAAAACAAAATGGTCAGGAAAAGGAAGAAAACATAAGTTACAAATATCAAGAATGAGAGATGTAGCATCAGTACAGAGTCTACAGATAGGAAAAAAATAAAATATTTTTAAAACAACTTTATCAAATAAATTCATCAATTTAAATGAAATGAAGAAATTCCTTGAAATGTGTAAATGACCAAAGTTCACTGATAAATAGACAACCTGAATAGTCCAATATCTGTTAAAGAAATCAAATTTGTACTTAAACACTTTCCCACAAAGAAAACTCCAGAGCAGATGGTTAAACAGGTGAATTGCTACCAAATAATTCAGGAAGAACTGATGATATTCTACATAAAGCCTACCAGAAAACTAAAAAGGCAGGACTACTTCCCAATTCAATGATGTCAGCATTACCCTGATACTAAAACCAGACCAAGATATCACAAGTAAAGAAAATTGGGACTTCTGGCCAAGATGGTGGCATAGGTAGACGCACTGTGCCTCCTTGCACAACCAAGATAGGGACAACAATATAGAAACAAAATAACAACCAGAACTGACAGAAAATTGAAGTGTATGGAAGTCGGACACCCAAGGATTTAAAAATAGACACTTTCATCCAGACCGGTAGGAGGGGCGGAGTCGGGCCGGGCGAGGGACACGGAGCGGAGAGCTGAGCAACTGGCGGTGCACAAGTCCACAGCAGGCAGACCCTGGGTGCACAAGCGGCGGTGGCTGGTGGGCCCCAGCCAGGGGGTGGTGACCCACAGACCCTGCGAGGCGGCCATTGTGAAGCAAGGCACTGCACGCAACTCAGGGTCCCAGCACCGGGAAATAGAGCTTTGGGACACTGACTGAAGGGGAAGGTCCTGCGGGGTGCACAGGCCCACCCACACCGGAATTGGTGCCAGAGGGGCCCGGTTGGCTTGCTGAAAGCGGCGGAACGGTCTGGGGTCCTACAGAGAGCAGAGCAAGTGCCATTGTTCCTTCTCAGACCCCACCCCCACATACAACG
The DNA here is from genome assembly GCA_028533065.1 of Trachops cirrhosus. Lineage (NCBI taxonomy): Eukaryota > Metazoa > Chordata > Mammalia > Chiroptera > Phyllostomidae > Trachops > Trachops cirrhosus. Next base: position 12,817 of record JAPYXV010002510.1, read on the forward strand.
TCACAATCCAGCCACTGGGATGCCCCGCCCTGGTGAACTCCTAAGGCCCCGCCCCTCACTACAGGAGCTTGACAAGACCAAGAAACAAAAGAAAACAAAAAAAACAGCAAAAAGATGGCTCAAACAGAAGAAGAATTGAAAGCCCCAGAACCCATCCTTTTAAGTGACCAAGAGATAGCCAACCTATCAGATGCACAGTTCAAAGCACTGGTTATCAAGATACTCACAGAATTGGCTGATTTTGGT
>JAPYXV010002511.1:0-13061 GCA_028533065.1 Trachops cirrhosus
ATCATCACCAAGCCCTTAGTGTATGAAATGTTAAAGGGGCTCATCTAAGAAAAAGAAGATAAAAAACATTTACAGTAAAATGACAGCAAACTCACAATTATTAACAACCACACCTGAAACAAAAACAAGAAGAAACTAAGCAAACAACTAGAACAGGAACAGAACCACAGAAATGGCGAACACATGGAGGGTTAGCAACAGGGGAGTGGGAGGAGGAGAGTGGGGGAAAGATACGAAGAATAAGTAGCAATGAAGGTAGATAGAAAATAGACAGGGAGAGGGCAAGAATAGTATGGGAAATGTAGAAGCTAAAGAAGTTATGACACATGGACTGAAGTAAAGGGGGGGAATATGGGTGGGAGAGGGTGGAGGGGTGGAGGGGAATAAAGGGGGGATAATAGGACAACTGTAATAGCATAATCAATAAAATATATTTAAAAAAATAAATAAAAAAGAAATCCTTCCAAATGCAACTCAATTACTAGACAAAATACTTTCAGAAATGTTTTGTTTTAACCTGTTATTGAGCTAGTATTAAACAGGTTGGAAAAAAAGATCCAAAACAAAATGAAATTAGAAAGGCCAGCTATTCAGAAATGCTAAAATCAGTTTCTAGCAGTTTTCTAGCTTCCACTTTGACCACAGGATACATATAGGAATCACAAATGATCAAGGTCTATTTAGGTTGTAAATATAACAAGAGAACCACAAACTTTAAACTGACTATACTCACTGAGTAAAAGTAAACAACAATGAAAATCATGCCACGTGGCATGGCACAGAAAAACAAAATAAGAATTTAAAAATGTAAAAATAAAACTCATCTATCTGGTCAGTATTTGTGCTATGCTATGGTCTCAGAACCCCAATTGAAAAACTTAAAAGTGGTCTTACAATTACCGTGCAAAAATTCAAAAGCAAATAAAAGTCTTCTTTGAAGGAAATCAATTTTTCATCATGACTCAAACAGAGACTGGCAAAAGGGATATAAAAAACATGACCCAACAATATATTATCTCCAAGGAACTTCCAATATAAAGATATAGGTAAGTTGAAAGTAACAGTATGGAAAAGATACAGCATTTAAAACATTAGTGAAGAAAAAGTAGAAGTACCATATTAGTATCAGTTAAATAGATTTCATAGAAAAAAAAGTTTACCAAAGACAAAAACATTACATTGTAGAAAGAAAAAAGGTTCAATCCACCAATGACATTAGCAATCTTAAATGTGTATGCACAATACAATCCTGAAAAAGAAAAACACATGTTGAATAATTTACACTTCCCAATTTCAAAATATGGAACTACAGAAGTCAAGTCAATGCAGCACTTGAATAAAGACAGACAATGGAATAGAAAAGAATATAAAATTGAGAGTGCTGAAATAAACTATTACACTTACTATGGATTGGTGTGACCAGGGTGTCAAAATCAATGGGAACGAATTATCTTCACAAAAAAATGCTGTTGGGACATCTATATATCTACATATATAAAAAAAAAAAAAAGGAAACTAGATCCCTCCCATACACCCTATTTAATAAATGAACTCCAAATGGACCATAGGCTTAAAGTTAATAACTAGAACTATAAAAGTTTTACATAAAAACATAAGAATAAACCTTTGTGACAATGAATCAGACAATGGTATCTCAGATATGGCACAAAAACATGTGACAAAAGAAAAATAGAGAGAAACTGGGATTCATCAAAGATTAAAACTTTTTTTCCAGAGGATACCACTGAGAAAGTGAAAAGACAACATACTGAATGGGAAAAAATATTTTCAATAAAGTTGTTTAAAAAATACATAGTACAAAAAGTATACAGGTCCAAAAGAAGAAATTGACAAACCTTCCCTTAGAGAGATTTTAGCAAAGGAAAATAGAAATACAGACAAATCATAAAAAGAGTGAGATAAGAATGGAAAACCTAAATGATCAATAATTATGTGGAAAAAAAACACAAATAAAAAGGCACAATAAAGTGGTGACACTGGACATTCTTGTCTTGTTCCCAGGGGAAAACTTTCAGTACTTCATTTCTAGGTATGATATTTGTTTTAGAATATTTTATAAGTGCCCTTCACCAGTTTACAGACATTATTTTCTATTTCTAGTGCAATAAACTTTTGTTTGTTTCTTAATAGAACTGAAAGAAATGATCATACAGTTTATCTCCTTTACTCTATTAATGAGGTAAATTACATCTTGCATCCTTGGAATAAACCTAACTTGGTAAAAATGCATTTGGATTAGGGTGTGTGAGTGTATAGATTTAATCTGCTAGGATATTTTGCTACTTTTGTTCATAAAAGATTGATCTATAATATTCCCTTATTGTATAATGGTATTATTTACTGTTAATATGAAGGTTATGTTGGTCTCATAAAATGAGTTGTAAAGTGTCACTTCTCTTTTTATTCTCCAGAACAGTGTGTTAGATTGGAATTATTTTTTACATGTTGAAGAAATACATTAATAGAATATTAAACCACAGTGAGGTATTACAACACAAGCAATAGGATGGCTAAAATTTTAAAATAGCAATAGTAAGGATGTAGAACAAATATCTCTCTCAAGCTGCTGGTTCAAGTGTATATACATAGCACCACTTTGAAAATTTTTCACAATATCTTATCGAGCATCCAACATTTCCACTCTTAAGTATCTGCCCAACAGATGTGTGCGTGTGGTGTGTATATCACAAACATATACCAGAAATGTTTAAAGCTGCAGTGTACACAGTAGCCTAAAACTATAAACAAACCAAAAGTCCATGAACAGTAGATAAATTTTGGTACACTCATGCCATGATGTCTCCATGTTTATTTCTGTGTGGTAAACACACCAAAATGCTTTTCTAAAGGATTCATATCTCTCATCTTTCTGTGGGTTGACTGCCCAGTCATCTTGTGGTTCTTACTTATGGTTGCAGTTAGTTGGCAGCTATTAAAATCATCTCAATTTTGGACCTGATATATAAGATGGCTTACTCATGGTTGGCAACTGATGCAGACTACTGCCTGGAATTAGCTGGCAATTGTTAAGCACAAAGCCTACATACATGGGCCTCTCCATGTGGTAGTGACATATAGCATGACAGCTGTGTTCTGAGATGGTCTGTTCCAAGACTTTGTGTTCTAAGAAACCCAACTAGAAGATGGCAGGCTTATTATTACTAGGAGTCTCAGAGTCTCTTTACTGCCATGGACAAAAATCAGTCACAAAGGCTAGGCAAGATTCAGGGGTAAGGAACTCTGCAATGGTGTGAACACCAGAAAGTATGGTTCACTGGGAGGCCATCCTTGGAGACTATTTACCACAAATGGGCCATTATACAAAAATGTGGGGAAAACAGGTTGAACAATACATGAAATTCCTGATATTATGACCTATAAGAATACCAGTTTCCAAAGACTGTTTCTAATAATGTTCAAAAACAAGCAAAACTAATCTATGGTGACAGATGTTAGAATGGTGACTACTTTAGGCAAGGAATGAATAATAACAGAGAGGAAGTACAGGGATGCTTATAAACTACTAATAATATTCTATATCTTATTATAATGGTGATTTCACAGATCACTTTGTAACTCAACAATCTTACATTTAGGATGATTTTTACCCTATGTATGCTATATTCAACTACAAAATTATTTCTGTCCACGTGTACTACTGAAACACTCAATATAGTAGTAGCCCACACTCATTCATAATGGGAACATTTTTTATTTAACCAGGGAAAATTAGTGAGTAAACAGCCCAGTGGAAATCTCATGTACTGCAGATGCACACACAACTTGCAAATTTTACTCTTTGCACATCAGAAACCCCCTACTTCAAAATTAATACCCAAGACATTCTACTTTTCTACTCTGACTTCCTTTAAAGCTGAACTCAGATCATTTTCCTAGGGAGCAGACACATTTATGCATTGGTTTATCTTAATTTAGGCATTCCCATTTATCCAGTGTGTGATTAATATGCAAATGAAAAATACAAACTGTCAACTTAGGAAACAAATGTTTGTGTATGGGTGTATGTTAAGGGACAAAATATCTCAAGTCTTTCAACTTCCAGAAGTAAAAACTCCTAACTGGTAGAAAACTGCAGCTAAAAAAAGATTTTGTAAAATATTACCATCAAAAATTATTGAAAAGTAACTTTGGAGTAGTTTCTCAACCAACCTTGCTATAAGAGACTGTTCTGCATGGCATGGACCCAGCTCCCACTCAGAGATGCACAGGACCCACGCCCACAGATAGGTTCTCCAGTGGGGAATCAGACCTGCAATGTGCCTAGGCCACTTTGAGTCTTGCTCTTGCTAAAAAAACTCCCTCATCCTGAATTGAGGACATTTACTGCAGAGTAACTTCCTAAAATCCATGCTAAACCTTCCAAGGATGAGTGTAACTAGTTCAACCACTTTGCCTTTTCATTTGCAAATATCCCTCTTCTGTGATGTGATTAGTGGCATTAGCTCCTTTGCTTTCTGTAAAAGGTAACCACCTAAAGCTAACCTTTGCATAGTAAACGAGGACCATCATGTAATGTACCCAGAGATAGAAATAAAGGCCTGTCATGGTGGAGGCCACGGCTTTTGCTCCCCTTGAGAGAAAAGCCATGCTGTCCCTTTTCCTCCACCGGACTCAACAGTCCGTGTGAATGTCTCATTTCATCCATAATGATGCAGACACTGCAGGCTGGTGTCTGCATCACCTTGCCACTGCTGACATTTTCTGTTAGATAATTCTCTGTTTCAGGGGTTGGGGAGGGGGAAGTGCTGTCCTGTGTAGGACATTAGCAACGTTCCTGGTTTCTACCCACTAGATGCCAGGAGCTCCCATCCAGCTGCAACAACCAGAAATATTCTGACATTGCCAAATATACCCTGGGAAAGGTGGAGCAGATACAAAATCAGTCCCATTGGACAACACTGTTATATAGGTACATTTTCAGTTCCAGATAATGGGCTGAAAGGCTTTTATTAAAGACAACTCTTATACAACTACAGATTAGTCTCTCCTTCAGCTTTAGAAAAACACCAAACATGAAATCCTTCTCCATGAATAAAGACAACAATAAGTATAATATAGCTGGGATTTAACATGGATTTTAATTCTGTCCCAAACAGTATATATATGCACTGAACAAACAGGAATATTTGCTCTATAAGTATGGTTCATTTTAGAATGTTAATGAGGTCAAGGCAATCTCCTTCCTTCCCAACTGGGTTTCTCTGTAAGGGCAGACACTATATGCATCAAAATGATCTCACATAATCATTTAAAATATAGATTCCTGGACCCCCAAATAGACCTATGAAATTGAGGTGTGGAGGCAGCAATCTGAGCTTCTAATAAGCATTTCTTAAGAGTCCACCATTAAATTGCTAATCATACAAAAAATATAATAAAAAAACAACATAAACTATTTATCTTCAATCTTTCATGACCATAACTCATAATATGCTTAAAATCAGTGTTACTGATCACAAAAAGATATAGAAAAAAATAAAACAGAAGACCATTCAAACTGATAGTAAATGGTATGGAAGATAAAAACACCAATTTTCAACTTCCGGCCTAGATGGAGGCATAGGTAGATACACTTTGCCTCCTCCCACAACCAAAAGGACAATAACAAATTTAAAAACAAAAAATAACCAGAACTGCCAGAAAATCGAACTGTATGGAAGTACAACAACCAAGGAGTTAAAGAAGAAATATTCATCCAAACCGATAGGAGGGGCAGAGATGGGCAGCCCTGATAGACAGGACTCACAGCAAGGCGGAGGCTGGAAGACCAGGTGATCCCACATTTGTGTGCAGATAAACTGGGAGGAACAACTTGGGAGTGAGATAGACTGAACAACCCGGGTTCCAGCACAGGAAACTAAAGCCTCAAAACCTCTGGCTGTAAAATCCTGTGTCGGTTGGGGCAGCAGGAGAAACTCCCAGTCTCACAGGAGAGTCTGTTGGAGGGACCCACAGCGCCCTAGAATGTACACAAGCCCAAATATCCAAGAATCAGCACCAGAAGGACTCAATTTGCTTGTGGGTAGTGGGGGAAGTGACTGAAAGGGGTTGGAGTGCTATGCAAGTGGCATTGTTCCCTCTCCAACACCTCCCACATACAGCACCACAACACAGCAATGTGGGCTGTCTCACCCTGGCAAATACCTAAGGCTCTGCACCTTACTAAGTAATAGGCACACTGATACAAAAATAATATGACCCAAATGAAAAAACAGACCAAAGCTCCAAAAATAGAACTAAGAGACTAAGGAGATAGCCAACCTATCAGATGTACAGTTCAAAACACTGGTAATCAGGATACTCACACAAATGGCTGAGTATGGTCACACAATAGAGGAAGAAGTGAAGGCTATGCAAAATGAAATAAAGAAAAATGTACAAGAAACCAACAGTGATGGGAAGGAAACTGGGACTCAATCAACAATTTGGAGCAGAAGTAAGATTAAACATTCAACCAGAACAGAATGGAGAAACAAGAATTCAAAAAAAAATTGAGGAGAGGATTAGGAACCTCCAGAACATCTTTAAATATTCCAACATCTGAACCATAGGGGTGCCAGAAGGAGAATAGGAAGAGCAAGATATTGAAAACTTATTTGAAAAAATAATGAAGAACTTCCCAAATCTGGCGAAGGAAACAGACGTCCAAGAAGTTCAAAGAGTCCCAAAGAAGTTAGATCCAAGGAAGCTTATACCAAGGCACATCATAATTACATTAACCAAGATTAAAGATAAGAGAAAATCTTAAAAGAAGTAAGAGGAAAGGAGACAGTTACCTACAAAGGAGTTCCCATGAGACTATCAGCTGATTTCTCAAAAGAAACCTTGCAGCCAAGAAGGAGCTGGAAAGAAGTATTCCAAGCCAGGAAAGGCAAGGACTTACATCCATGATTACTGTAAAAAGCAAAGCTATCATTTACAATGGAAGGGCAGATAAAGTGCTTCCCAGATAAGGTCCAGTTAAAGGAGTTCATCATCACCAAGCCCTTATTATATGAAATGTTAAAGGGATTTATCTAAAAAAAAGATAAAAAATATGAACAGTAAAATGACAACAAACTCACAACTGAACCTAAAAAAATCCCCCCCAAAACTAAGCAAACTAGAACAAGAACAGAATCACAGAAATGGAGATCATATGAAGGATTATCAGTAGGGAGGGGGAAGAGGTACAGGGAATAAGAAGCGTAAATGGTTGGTACTAAATAGACAATGTGCAGTTCAGAACAGTATGGGAAATGGAGACGCCAAAGAACTTATATGTATGACCCATAGACATGAACTAAGGGGAACAATGCTGGATGGTGGTGGGAGGCAGTGCAGGGCAGAGGGGAATAAAGGGGAGAAAAATGGGACAACTACTAATAGCATAATCAATAAAATATATTTAAAAAGATGTAAAAAAAAAAAAAGAAACACCAGTTTTAAGAGTCAAAGGTCTAGAATTCTAGTCTTCCTTCTACCACTTACTTGACATGTAGCTATGAGCAAAACACAAAATCTCTGGGTTTGAATTCTCCACTGTAAAGAGATAATTGCCGTACCACATTGTTTTTGACAAGAGGAACCAAAAAGATGTGAAAGCTCTGAGGAAATACTATAGCATTAATAAGAAAGATTAGTATTTCTTAATAGTTATTTATACAAAATTACCAGAGAGTAGAGAGCTATACTTTCAGTACAACTATCCAATGCAATATTTGCATATATGAAAAGGTGTTATTTCTACGGAAACATATCTTAAATACTATTCAAACTTATTAAAAATAAAAGCATATTCATGAGGCATCTAAGTTAAGCAAGTTGAAAGTGTTGCATTCAGCAACCGTGAGAACAAATGCCGGAGACTTTTCAGGGTTTCAAAGATGTTACTTTATTGGCCAAGTTTAACCTGTGCAGGGGTGAGCTCTCAGGGTGTCCAGAGACACAGTACCCACAAGGGCTGCAGACGAGAGTTGCGCGGTGCGCTTACAGCTAAGTCCTTATATAGGGGCGGGCAAGCAAGCGTTATACAGAAGCAGACATGGCAGTTAGCTATTCGCTTACAAAGGCCACGCGCAGGAACAGGGTTGGGTGTTGGCTCAACCGTGGTAACTTTTCAAACCAAGCATGTTAGGTTGCATCTGTTTTACAATCCTTTGTTCTTGCACAAGGCAGGAGGGCAAGATGTTCGTTCAGTAACCTCCTGTACCCTGGGACCTAACCAGTTCCTGTTTTCTCATGGTCTAAGTTTTCCTTGCTCCTTACAGAAAGATGTAAAAGATTATCAACCAGCAGGAGAATTTCTATAGGTGAGAAGCTAAAAGTTAAGTCAAGTAAGTGTCACTTCATAGAAACAAGTATGCTAGTAGGAAAAAACCTAAAGGAAAACTTGCTTTGTTTAATGTAGATTAAAAAAGAAAAATCACAATTTGAAGATGGTGAGCTTTCTATGTTTTTTCTTTTCTTTCCTTTAACTTTCTTTACCTCCTTTGCATTTAACTCAAACATGGGTTGAAATAGGGAACTGCAAGGTGGACATGGGAAGCAAAAGAGACAAAGGAAACTCAACTTTTTGATAAAAAGAGCAGAAAATGAACCCTGTGAACTGGAGAGTATATGTGGGAAACACTGCAGTTCTTTCTTTCTCTCCACCTGCCTTGCTTCAGGGATAGCTCCTGTCATGCAAAGGCATGGCCATAGCGATGATACTATAGGAACTAAAATCCCGAGAACCCCCATCTCTTTGCATAGGGGAAAAAAATACAGAGAAAAGGAACCCATTTTTTGAAGGGAGTAATCTCTCTTTCATTTTGGTGTTTTTCCCCATTTTTTTCTCTCAGCACTGTACTTCAAGGTAGCCCCCGTCCTGCAGGACTGCCCAAATGCAGAAGTCTAAAGGTCTGAGAGAACTTCATCATTCTGGCCAAAAAAGCTAAGAAAACTGGTCACTGACAGAAAACTGGTCAGTGTGGAGAAATGCCTGAAGAGTATAAATCAATACAAGTCCTGGGGTCAAGGCAAAGCTGTGCATATGCAGAATACATCCAAAGAAGGACAGCAATGACTACGATAACTGAACTACAACGTAAGCTTGAATGCCGCACATAAAGGTTAAACCCGAACAGCACTGAATTTTGACATTGGAACCATTATCCAGAAAATAGTGAGACAAAATCTGACCACCAGGTTAATCCCCTGCTAAATAAACAGTAACAACAAAATCAACATTATATAATAGATTTTAATGAGACAACATAATTTTCAAAAATGTCCACAGTATAATGAAATATAATAAATTACTTGATACACTAAGAACAACATGAACAATTTTAAAGGGAGAAGACAGTTAACTGATGAACACATTGAGGTAAAGCAGACATTGGAGTTATGAGACAAAGACTTTAACATAGTTATTATAACCATTCTCTGAGTAAGGAAGGTGAATACTCTTAAAAAATGAGGAAATATATAGAAATTCTAAGCAAAAAATAAAAACTAAATAAGAATGAAATGAAAATTTTAGAACTTTAAAATACAGTATCTAAAATTAATCACACTGAATGAGCAAAACAGCAGAATGATAAGTATTCAGTCAGTTAATATGAAGGTAAATGAATAAAATACATACTCTGAAATAAAAACAATTTTTATTAAAACTAACAGAGACTCAGGGACCTATGAGATAATTTAAAAATTTAAAAAGCACATTGCTGAAGTTCCTGAAGGTGAAAAGAAAAAAGACTGGTTCAGAAAACATTTAAAGAAGTAATAGCCGGAAAGTATCCAAATTTAATGAAAGAAACAGTAAAAGATTCAAAAATCGCAGTTAAATACAACAATGCCCTGACCCATTAACATCAAACTGTTACAAACAAAATACAAATTTTTAAAATGTTAAAAGAGGCCTGAAGAAAACAACATATTTCATATATGGAAACAATTATTTAAATGATTATAGAGTTTGAATCAAAAACTATGGAAGTCATGAAAAATTGAACTACAAAATTAAAGTACAGAAACACAAAATATCTATCAACCCACAATTCTACATCAATTGAAAATATTCTTCAGTTATGAAAGTGACTCAAAATAGTCTCACAAAAACAAATTAAGAGAATTTATTGCCTGATGACTGAAGATTTGCTCTAAAAGAAATGGAGAATTTCTTCACTGAAAAAAAATAATAGTGGAAGAAAATATGAAAGTTCAAGCAAAAAAGAGTAAATAGTTGTATAAATATACTAGGCTATTTTTTATGTTGAAGTATTTAAAATACTCATTACTTTTTTTCTCAAACTATAAGAGAAAGTTTATTTAGAAAGTTACAGAGGCAAAAGAAGAACCCCTAGAAGAAATGGGCTCAGGGAACAAGTTACAGATGCAAAAGAAGGGCCCTTGGAGCTTAGGAAAAAAGGTAAAGGAAATGTGCCTGGGGGAAAAAAGAAGGGAAGAGGAAAGGCGCTGACTTGCTGCCGGGAAGAGGAGTACATGCTGGGTCCTTTTGTTAACAAACAGCAAGTGGGGTCTTGTTGCCCACTGCCACACTCTAGGCAAAATTCCAGAGGCAAAGCTTTAGTCCAGAGGCAAAGGAAAGGAGTCTTTACTCAAAAGTTACACAATTTTAGAATAACACCTTTCCACATACATTAGTCACTTAAGCCTATCAATTACAGCTAAAATCTGTAACACTTTAATTATAGCTTTAGTCACTTAAAACTATCAATTAAGGCTACAACATTTAACTCCCAAATTCCCCTAACATTCCTGTTAGTTTTTAATTATCTTATTTCTGTGGCATTTATTTGCCAACTAAAACAGAAGATACAAAAGCTACACAATATTGGAAGAATGGCAGGCTTCTGCCTCAGAGCCTATCTGCTCTGAAACACCCAAAAAATAACCCTGCCACCCCCTGCCAGGCCAGCCCCATTCTAGGCTGGGAGTTCCTTTGGGAAACAGCGTGCAGCTGCAGCAGGATCATCAAGACATCCTCAAGGAAGAGAGTCAATTTCTGCCCTCCTTTTATTTTAAATCTTCGGGCCCATAATTCCATGCATTCCAGAGGTGTTCATATTCTCAGCCAAACACTACTAGACTGCTTACCACTGCCTCAAGGCAACTGCCTCCTACTCCTCCTCTCCAGTGATCTTATCAGATCTCTGTACCAATTTGTCTTAAGGGGTTTCAAGGCTGGGGGTTTAGGTGAGGTCTTCAAGAAGGATCTCAAGAGAATATTCAACTTTATGCTGATATGCCAAAATGAGATTTATTGCCTTAACTTCTTCTGCCCCTGGGTGTGGTTAGCACAAGTAGCACTAATTGGATTTCTCTTATCTATCTCCCTGAGTACACTGACTTAAGCTACTTATCCCCTAATTGCAGAGGAAAAGTGGAAACCATTTACTCTTAAGTGTCCTTGGTTAGGGAAGATTGGATTTTTTTATTTACTAGATGGCTATAAATGGCTTGGCTGTTTAACTGTCTCAGTTTCCCTATTCCTCTTGTCCAAGCTTACTAGCTTGTCTCATTCTCCCCTCAGAGACTTCCATCCCTGAAATCTTTTAGGGGTGACAAGGGAGGAAGGTCAGTCTTTAGTAAATGCTTCCTGGTGACAAGAGCTGTGTGGTCTCTGCCTATAGGGTATGGAAGTTTCTCCCTGCCTGACCTATGGGAGATGAGGAATCCAAGACTGGAACACAGAGTCTGTTAGCTGATTCCTCCTAAGTAGGAATAGGATGGAATCCCTGAAACATGATATTGATACAAAATTATTGTATCCAGAAGCGAAGCCGGTAGACTGCTCCATATTTCACTGATTCAATTATACAGTCCTAAAAACAAGTCAGTTCAATTAAATTGTTGAGTCTCATTTCAGGAGGCAGTGATGCAAATGGGCTTCCCAAGTGAGGCATATTGTGTAGACAAATAATCAGGCATTTAATAAGGAGTATGCCTTCCGTCTCAGTATTAAAATATGCATTACTTTTGAAAGCAAAAGTTATGCCCTGGCTGGTGTGGCTTAGTGGATTGAGCACCGTCTGTGAACCACAGGATCACCAGTTCAATTCCCAGTCAGGGCACATGCCTGGGTTGCAAGCCAGATCCCCAGTAGGGGGTGTGCAAGAGGTAACCACACGTTGATGTTTCTCTCCTTCTCTTTCTCCTTCCCTTCACCTCTGTCTAAAAATAAATAAAAAATTCTTAAAAATAAAAAACTTATGTCTAGGAAGATTTCATTCTATATAAAAATAAAACATGATAGAGACTTCCGGCCAAGATGGAGGCATAGGTGGATGCACTGTGTCTCCTCGCACAACCAAGATAGGGACAACAACGATATAGAAACAAGATAACAACCAGAACTGACAGAGAATTGAAGTGTATGGAAGTCGCACAACCAAGGATTTAAAAATAGACACTTTCATCCAGACCCGTAGGAGGGGCGAAGTCGGGCCAGGCGAGGGACTCGGAGCGGAGAGCTCAGCACGCGGGGCGGCGCGCAAGTCCGCAGCAGGCAGACCCTGGGCGCACAAGCAGTGGTGGCTCGTGGGCCCCAGCCAGGGGGTGGTGACCGGCAGACCTAGCAGACCCTGGGCGCACAAGCAGCGGTGGCTGGTGAGCCCCGGCCAGGCGGTGGCGACCGGCAGACCCAGCGAGGCAGCCATTGTGAAGCAAGGCACTGCGCGCAACTCAGGGTCCCAGCGCCGGGAAATAGAACTTTCGGTCACTGACTGAAAAGGAAGGTCCCACGGGGTGCACAGGCCCACCCACACCGGAATTGGTGCCAGAGGGGCCCGGTTGGCTTGCAGAAAGTGGTGGAAGGGTTTGGGGTCCTACAGAAAGTAGAGCAAGCGCCATTGTTCCTTCTCGGACCCCGCCCCCACATACAGCTTCACAACCCTGCGACTGGGGTGCCCCGCCCAGGTGAACTCCTAAGGCCCCGCCCCTCACTACAGGAGCTCAACAAGACCAAAAAACAAAACAAAAAATAAAACAGCAAAAAGATGGCTCAAACAGAAGAAGAATTGAAAGCCCCA